>VZTL01059311.1:79008-91433 GCA_013400535.1 Scopus umbretta
CCCCAATAGTTTACAACTGTCAGAAGCGAATCTGTGCCCCAAAAGACCCTAATGCACAGCAAGAGGTCTCCCTTATCCATCAGCCCTATTCTCAGCCTCACCTCCCAGCTTCTTAATTTCCTTCCAAAAAGCATTTTCCACTTCACAACTACCCACTGTGCTTCTCCACAGCTACTCCGCAGTTGTCTCCAAAACCCCACGGCTCCCAACTGGAAAGCAGAAACCTGCTGTGAGAGAGGCAGCAGCACAACTAGCGCGGATCATTGGTACACAGGACGCAGCCTCCTTTTTCCTGTTACAGCCTGCAGCACTCCCCCGGCCAGACGCCTTATTCACCAGTTCAGGCAAACAAAAGTTCACGGTCAGCCAGCTGCATGCAAGCAAGTCGGGCCTACAAATCTCCCTCTCTAGTATCTTTACAGTCTTAAAAGTTTATGCAAAATTGAATATAAGAATAGAATCTCAGGGAGGGGAAAACCAAACGACTAAATGCCAGACATCTTGCACGCATCAGCTTTAAAATAGTTACTCTTGCCAGTGCTTTCATAAGCTGGAGATTTAGCGACTGATACCTTCAGAGACCCCACAGTAGTAATAAGCTGCATGTTTTCAGAGAAGTTCTGCACAAAGCTGGGGAAATAGCCTCAACACAGTGAAGTCAGAAGAGCGAGTAACTGGGGAAAACCAGCGCTGGGACCTGGATCTTATGGATACTTAAACATGTTCCCACTTTGAGGTCAACAGGTCTTCTCAGCAGAGTTAAACCCAAGCTTATGAGTTTGCCAGGTTTTACACTTCTGGCACTTTTTAAAAAAATCTTTAAGTAACATTTACAATTACATGAATAGGTCAACTTAACGATTGGAGTCAGAGCAATCATCGACTCCACCTTAAGGGCTGAAAAGAAACATTAAATAACATTTTGAGTAAGGTTGTCAGAGACTTGCGGGGGCGGGGTGAGGTGGGGGAACAAAAGACGGAAATGGACACTGAATGGCTTAAACATGTCTTGAAGATCATGTGCCTTAACAAGACGGGCCTTTTTCTCAGCCTCCCTGCACTCTGGGGCGCCGCACTTTTGAATACATAGATGAAAACCACTGCAGATGCTGGGTGCCATTGAACCAGGTGGAGACAACTCCCAAAATCCAATTTCTCCTCCAACAGGCTGGCACAGACTGAAGGAGGAGGGCAGAGAGGCAGGTAGCGGAACAACAGGGCATGGGGCCGGCAACGTGACGTGGGGCCAGCCTGGTGGCAGCAGACTGGCCCCAGAGCCACAGGGCTGGGACCGACGGGGTCGGGTCGCCCTGGGCTGGGGTCGCCCTGGGCCCACACAGGCGGCAGGGCCCTGCCCCAGGACGGGCCACACACCCCCAGCTGTCATTCCTGCCTCCCCGCCATCTCCCAACAGGCTTGTCGCCATGGGACAAACTTCAGTTTTTAAGGCTGTTTTTAAAGGCAGGCAGATATATTTCCCTTTAGGACACCGGACCTGTGTGGTACAAGCCGCCCTGTCCTCCATCGTTGCTGGCAGCCTCCCTCTGGCAGCGCACGACCCAGCGGCAGGCAGGCCGGGGCAGGCACGGGGCTCGGCAGCCATCTGCCCGCTCCCGGCAGAGAAATGGCACCCGCAGGCTGGGCGGCCGATTCGCGTTACACAGTGACCATGCACCAAGTTAGAAGTGACACAGGGAGCCAGCTCGCATCTCAACATACACTAGCACCTGGCACCTGAAAAGTTGCTTTTGCTGAATTTGCAGCTCCGGGTCACACTGACAGAGTAACTGCTGGTGTGACAGCGACAATAAGGTGTGTAACAGGTGCCACTTCCAAGTATGCTTCCATTATCTAGCCATATGGGCTAAGAGGTCTGGCCCTGGGAAATCCTGGATTTCCCCCCCTCCTCGCACATCCCCTGTCTTTGCCTGCCCATAAACACCCACTGGCCTAGGAGGGGATGGCATTTCTGCACACCCTGGGAAACAACCCGCCAGCGCTCATTGCCAGGATGACTGCTGGGAGAGTTACAAAGACGAAACATTGCATTATTGACTTCACGGCAAAGCAAGAACAAAGCTTGTTTGCCATGTGCTTTGTGCACACCACCAGGCCCTTAGTCCGCTAGGGCTAGGGGCGAAGCTCTGAAATGGCATCCAGACCCAGCTTAACTGCTTTTTGCCATCCTCCTCCTCGCGCTGCTGCTGACTGCAGGCACGCAGGTGCACAGCATGTGTGTCCACGGCACGTGTGCAGACACGCATGCGAGTGTCATACATGAGCCTCCTCACTTGCCTGCTTCTACTCGCAGTCCTGGGGGGCTCAGTCCTGCAGAATCACGAAGCCTCACCATGGAAAAACCGTGAAAACACGACAGCTTTAAGACCTCACCAATCTGCCCAGTGGGGTGGTTATTTGGAGGATGTAAATTTTTTGCATGTTCTTCATATAAGCCCCTCAACCAACTTGTTTCTCTGCCACTCCACAAAACCACTCCCAGTTCCCTGGGAGTGGGAGATCATGCTGGAGCTCATGGACCTGCCCCTCCACACCCTGTACCTCCTGCTCCCCAAAAGGACACTGGTGCTCCCAGTATCTGTTCCCTTACTCCACCAAGGGGACTGGCATTCACCAGAGTTGTCAGGAGCACTGCACACCTCCACCATCTAACAACAGAGATGCTTTCATCTTCCAGTGTCAAACCCTGCAGTATTGCCACCCACAAAATCCCTCTCTCCTCCTCTCATGGACTCGAAGACTGAAAAATCATCAGGGTGATGCCTTTGAGTATCTATCAGACATCCATGTTAACTGTAATTCTGCAATTTCCTCAAGTATTTCTCTGAGCTTCACTGTTTTGAAGTCGATACGTATTGAAAGGTCATCAGCATGATTCCAGGGTTAAGGTTAAATAAAATCCCAAACACCAAGAAAACTCCTCCTCCTCCTGTCCTATGAAACATTCTGCAGAGTGAACAGATGATGAAATGCTTTCCATTCATGTTCTATTTTTAAACCCACTTGTTAATGTTTCTTGGCTTTTTAAAACATCATTTAGTTAGAGCTCTATTAATTACCCAGTGGTCTCAGCAGTATGAATTTCTTCAGGATTTTTCCCCAAAGGAAAATCCCCTCACTTTTAGCCTAGTTTGAAGCTTCTCCCTGTTAACTTTCAGAGAAGCTTGGTTTCCGAAGTTTCTTGTGCTTGTTTCTCCTGCCACAATTAATATCTCTTGTATGTATTAATTTAAAGATGTCTACATAAAACAGTTAGGAAATATAAAATGGGAAGGCTTTGTGTAGGTGATATTTCCAGATCATCTTCAAAAACCTGGTCTCACATTGAAAAGCCTTCTCACAGGTTTTATTAGTTGTCCTCTTGTGGAATCTCTAACAGACTGCATCTTGTTTTAAGAAAGTGCTTTGGACTACAAAACTGTCAGCCTTTGAAAACTCATGTCCTGTTGGATCTTCATAAACAGCTTAGCTTGTTAATGCTTAGACATAAGCACTAATCTCTCTCCCTTTTATTGTGATGCAGCTTAGCACTCTACTGCTTTTCACTGTAAAGCTAATGTTGAAGATATAAACCAATTATTAGGAGTGAAAGTCTGCCATGGTGATTATTCCTAATAGTTACCAGATATTTGTAGCCTTGCTCCTCCGCCAACCACTAGCTTTTATCTTGAACTGCCCTTCCTGCCAGCAGCCATCTTCACGCCAAAACAAGCAGGCTGGATCTCTTCCTCCCACCATTCCTGCATTTCCCTTTTTTCCCCTCCAGATGTTTATGACTGCTGAATTGAAGATAACTAGTAAAAAATGCTGTTGATTTTCATCGGTTTCTACGCATCGCCATCTCCCCACAACTACAGAATCTATAAAATTGCAGTTACATCTTTAAAAGATCACCAATGACTTCTCGATAGGCATTGTTTTTTAATTTTCCTTTTTTTTTATAATTTTCTAAAAAGGAAAGAAAGCCCTAGGACCTCAGCAAGACAGGTTTTAAGACTGGGGCAGCATCTGAAGTTACATCCCTACACGTGTATTTAGAAACATAAATAAGATGACCTGATTTTCATTCTGGGATACCAGAAAGTTCCAGATACTCACTGCTGAAAAATAAGTGTAGTTTAAAAGGTTGGTTTGTTTGTTTTTAATAAACCTGAAATTATGTAGCTTTGAAGGGACCTCTGGAGCCCACCTTGCCCAACTCCTCATTCAGAATACGGCCAATTTGGATCAGGTTGCTTAGGGCCTTGCCTAGCTCAGCTTTGAATATCTCCATGGATGAAGACTTCACAGCTTCTCTGGACACCTGTTCAAATGTCTGACCCACTCTCATGGTGAAAGTGATTTTCCTAACACCCAACTGGAACTTCCTGTCTTACAACTTGCAACCATTACGTCTTGTGCTATCACTCTGTATCTCAGAGGAGTCCAGCTTTGTCTTCTCTGCACCCTTTCATCAGCTAGCCATAGGCAGCAATAAGATCTCCCCTTTGCCTTTGCTCCAGAAGACCAAACAAAACCCACCTCACCCTTTCCTTACATGTGTAAGTACCCATGTGTTGACAGTACCCATACTTCATGGTCGTCCCCATGATTCATTTGGTTTATCAGTCTCGATTTATTTTTCAGCAACCACAGATCCAGATACATGGAAACAAGTGTATTTCTGGCCCTCCTCCCATTTCTTTTTGATGGGCACTTTACTCCTAATTCAAAACATTTACAGTGCAAAGTTATTAACTTCTGCTGAGCACAATTTCCCTGTCCATAGACAAGTTTCTTTATTCACAATGCCTGCAGACTTAAAACAAACCAATCCCTTCTGTGACTTCATTTTAGGTATATCAATTAGCGAAGACCATCCACATGCACCCTTAGTGCATCACCACCCCACCAGGAACATTTCATTACTGCATCATCACGATAAACATACAAAGTGGGTAGTACCTTCATTGAAGTTGTCATCGGTCGAGATGTGAGTCAAGGGAGACTGGGGTCGAGAGTCCCCGCAGAGGGAGTAGCTGTGTTCTGCCTGGATGAGGGGTGCTGGGGATGCCGGAGACAGTTCCACCTCCATTATTTCATTCTTCTCAGACAAGAAGGGATCATTCAAGAGCTGGCCTAGGACATCGGGTGAAAACTCATCCAGGAACTCTGTGAAGTGCTGCGGAGATAAAAAGGAGGGGAAAAGGTTATCTCCTTGCCTGTCTATCATGCCAACAACAGGAGAGTATTGATCAGAACAATTCCAGTATCTGCACCAGGCCCCCGTGCCAGTCAGCAGCAGGATCTACCAGCCCTGCTTAACAACCTCCTCCTCCAATTAGTACTTCAAGATGAAGAGCTACAGATAGAACAAAAGTCCTCTCAGAGGCATACATTACAACAGAAGAGCCTGTGATTAACTTGCAATGAAAATAGAAAATAGAAGCATGGCAGTCATGTCCTGAAGCAGCCTCCTCCCCCAACCCCAAAGGTACTCACTACAGCATGCCACCAAAAATGGGAAAGCACATTTCACCCAGACAGCACGGAAGATCCTGCAGGATTTATCACCAGAACGCTTTGTGTGTGGAACAGAATATATTGGTTAATGTTCACTGAAGTAGAGAAGAAAAAGGAAACACACTCGGACACAGACTCCAACACCACGTATGACTATTTTATCTGCGCAGAACAAACGGCGTGCTCTAGGAAAATGGGTCCATGCACAGCTCAGCCAAGCAATTAACACAGTTGCTGTAATGCAGGTTTCCTGACTGATTTATGTAGCTATTTTAGAAGTCGCATTCCATCCAGGACTAAAGCCCATATCCAGCTAAAGTTCCTGACAGCCAGTACTAATTACCACTTTATCTATTACACTGAATTCATTACACTGACAACGCACGCTATGGCTGTATGTAGTAGGATAACTCTGATGTTTGTTTCTTATACAAAATGAGCACAAACCAAATCTACTTCTTTGAGACTCCAATACAGCTCCCATCAATAGCCAAAAACTTTGCATCTCTTCTTGTTTTTTCTTCCAATGTCAGAGGACTACATCTTAGACAGACCAAGAAACTGCACTGCAAGAAACCATCCCTGCTCATCTCATTCACACAAAGAATTCCATTTTTGTACAAAAATATTTGTACAATGAATCGTAACAAGCTTTTCTGAACAATCAGCCATTATCTACCATCTTATACAGGAGGTCTTTGTCAGTTGGGGCATGATCCTACAAAAGTCTGTTTGATTTGCTCTGTTTTTGCAAGCACTATTGATCTTGGCTCTTCGTCTTGGTCTCTCCTGCAGCAACAAACACTGAAATTCAACATTTGGCTCCCCATAGGCTAAATTAAGAATTACACAAGTCAGTATCGTATAAACCCATGAGGGAAGCAGTGTGCTTACACCCCTATGCATGCACGTTTCACAGCTCTGGCAACACCTGTGGCCTTGAAGCCTGATGCTCGAAAACATGGAGCACAGCCGGCCCTCACAGAGTCCCCTGGAAGTTAGAGCGCCTCTTCCGAGATGCTCACGAATGCTAACTGTGCCTTCTTTCAAAATTAATAAGGCTTCAGTCAATTCTGACTGACACTGAGGAAAAGAAAATATTTACTAAACATAAGGCAATAAACAGAGGCCCACAGTTGCTATGCTGGATTAGCAAACTAGCTAAAGTAAAGCCTTTACAAATGGCAAAACAGATTTGTAGCCTCATATTTACTTACTGTAAATGATAACACTACTAAACAAACTCTCAGATGACTCAGCAAGAGGGTCATGACCACCTCAGAAAGCCTTGTTTATTTTAATTTTGATACCCAAGGACTCACTGGCACTCCACATCCAGGGCTGCCTCCCAGCATCTGCAAGGATAAAAGTATAAACTACAATTCCCCACTACACAAAGAAGAAAGAAAAAGGATGCTCAATACTAGTTGAGCACTCCGGTGCATCGATAAAGACACTGAGTAAAACAGGGTAGGCAGCCACTAAAGTGTAAACAAGGGACAGAAATGCTTCCCAACCAGGACAGAAGTCAAGGATGAACCTATAAAAAAGTAGTGCGTTTCTTAGGGACAATTTTTTTCCTCACAGTCTACACACTTCTTTTCATTCAGGCTGATGGTGGGAGTCAATTATATTTGTTTGCATATTTTCCTAAAGCTGGCTAGAACTTTTCCCTCTTTCTAATTCTTGCACGCGTTATTCTGACTGATGACTAGCAGGTGCTGAAATAGGGCTGCTACAATATTCGTACCCTGGTTTCTACACACAGCTACTTTATCACCAGCTTCATCCAATCCGAGGATGTCATCCTTGAAAACATCTTACTTAAGTGTTAACTTAGTCTAACACTATTTAGATATTCTAATTTAACAGACTCAACTGAAAGACAAAATGACCACAGGCTACTCAGCTATTTTTGGCAAATTCACAAATAAAGATTGCTATTAGCCTTCTGTCTATTACTGCTTTGATATGGAAGAAATTCATATCAAATATTATTTTACTCCTTCCATTTGATTAAAGTTAAGTACATTAGATTTTTTTTTTTCCTTTCTAAATGGGGAATTTTCCTAAAACCACTTCAAAAAAATTCAGCTTCCCAAAACCAGAGAGAAAGAGGACCTTGGGGTGGGGAAGGATGTTCAACGTGTTCATCAACATTTGTGCTTTCTCCTTTTCACATGCAGCTGCAAAGCCAGCAAGCTGCAAGGAGAAGAATGTGCATTTACAACAGAATTGTCTGATAGCAAATAAATGATCAATCAGTTTTTAAAATTACTCTCTTGTTTCATTATACTTTTTAATCTTATTTTTAATGGTCTGTGATATAACTGAATACCGGTCAATATAAGAGCCTCAAACAATAGCCACAGGTCAGACTGCACAGCTACTGAACTCATGGAAGAGACGATTTTAGGGATCTGGACTTCTCCCTCGGTGACTACAAAAAACACTACCACTTGATTTACAGGAATCTTTCATATGTTATACACACCGATACAAAAGTGAACACTTAAAGCTACCTCGCTTTGATTGTTGGTTTTTTTTTTCCTTAAGAAAACAATTGTCTCCTTGAAAGCAGCTCCATTTGCCTAGAGAATTAAAAAAAGGCATCTGAGCAGCAGCTACAGCAGAAACCATCCGTGAGCAGTTATGCCTCCAGCTCCTCAAAACTTCCACCTACACCTAAGCTGCTCCCTCTGTCTTTTCAAAGCCCGTTCTCCGATTGCCAACTCTCCTCCTCCTCTCCACGCTCCCCTCTCTGCTCCCACATGCACCTTAGCGGTCATCAGCCACTTCCAGAGCTGGAAAATCACAGAATATCCCTCAATTCTGATACGGTAGCAACCACCCCTGCACTCAGGAACAGGAAAGGACAATTTAGGGAGGAAACTGAGAATTGTACCCTTAGAACCCGTGTATGTATTTGCTTGCAAAAGAAAGAAATTCTTTGTCTGTGGCTTTCACCTTGGCATCTTTCACTCCGTTCACCTTCAAAACAATTAAAAAAAAAAAAAAAACCAAAAAAGAGAAATGAGCACTTGCATTGAAAATGTGCCTTTTATTCTTTCTTTTTTTTTGGTTTTTAATACCTCTGTAGACAGGTCTGTTGCCAGCTTCCTGCTATCCTCACACCCCACTGGCAGCCACAGCACTAATTGCAGACATGTGTTGTTACAAGGAGTCTGCTTGAATTATTCAACTATTCTCTCTACATAGCCAAGTGATGTGTTCAGCTGGGATTTTAACCTCTGTAAAAAGTCATGGATTTAGGACAGATGTAACCTTATCTTCCGCTTCCCCTTCCCCCAGAACCTTGCGAAGACAAGCAAAACAGCAGCGCTCCTGTTTACAGAGAGAAAGTAAGTGGCAGCCCCGCAGAGTTTCGCCACCGATCTGGTTGAACATTCGCTCCCGCCTATAAGCCGGGTGCTTTTGGGGAACACAAAACAGCCACAGACATCACCCCGCAGTAGGCAAACTGAGGAGGGCTCCTACATCCGAGTGCATGGTGGATTTTGGATAGCTCTTCGAAGGTAGTATTTGGCTGCAGACCAGCTGGGCTGTGGGCTGCAGCTCTCCACAGCATCTGCCTGTTCCTGCCAGACAAAGGCCCTTTTCTCCAGCTCTGCCTAAGGGACCAGGCTGGTTTTTGGTTTTTTGGGGGTTTTTTATTTATTTATTTCTTGTCTGATCAAATGAACCACACCTGAAGTAAAACAGGGACTCGGGTTTTGCTATGTGCATGGCAGTGCTGACTTCTCCACGAGATGACCCGAAGCCAGACGAGAGCAGCGCTCGCCCAGTTGTCTAAAGATGTGACGTTATCACAACTAAAAAGGAAACAGTCGTGTTCAGAAAATCAACTTTCTAAGAACTCACTAAAAAGGGAATGAAGAGAAGTCAAGAGCCCCAAATGATGCTTCATAACTATATTTAAATTATTAAACAAGTGACAGGCTTTGCTGAGCCAGGAAAACGCACTGCGTCAGCTGCAAGTCCCCCACACCGACCGCAGCAGCACAATCCACCCTTTCCAGCAGAGCCACCCCAGAGGGAAGCTGCAGCGGCAGCACCCTGGTACACAGCAAAACCAGCCCTACTCTCTAAGCAGTCCAGGGCAAAGACAGCCTGCATGCAACGTGCCTGCATGAGAACTGCCCATGAATTAAAGATATTCCCCTCCTGGGATTTAATGGCTCCCTCCTACCTCACCCTCCCGTCTCCCCATCCTGGGGGGATCAATCCCCCCTCCACAAGAGGGACTGCCCATGTGGGAGCATCCCCCCTTCTATTCAACAGGCACTCATGGGATAAAAGTGAAGCCCATCATCCACCCACAGGTACAAAACTGCCTGATATTTATCTCTTGTAAGGCTTGAGCAGCAATTTGTAGGGGTGGGGGGCAAGGGCTGCACCCTTATTTCTGTATCAAAGGATTCAGAGTGCACGTAATGTACGAGGCAGTACTCCTGGAGAAAATGAGGAAAAAGGGAAGAAAGGGGAGACCACAAACCAGCTGCATCTGTGGGGAAGTAAACGCGTACCACAGGCATGAATTTGCCCCCTCCACCCCTCAAACTTCCTCTCACATTAAGATAAGGGGTAGAAAAGGGAGTAATTTCTTCAGCAGCTCTTTTGTGGTTTGCGAAGGCAAAGGTGCGTAGGAGATGAAACACAAAATATCACGAAAGATAGCAGCATTTCCGGTTAATAGGCTCAAACAGACCAAGAAGTGTGGCTACATGGGAGATACCATCTCCTCTTCAAGGAACCAAGCACACACTTCACAGACATCTAGCAGCTGCTTACATGGTAGCTGAGGAGGTCTGAGTAGGAGTCACAGCTGCTAACAAAAGGCTTCAAGCTCTGGGGCATCCAGGCAAGGTGCCAGTTGTTAAAGATGGCACATACGTGCCGGTCAGCCTTCATGGGTTGAGCTCTAGACTTGACTGCACAGCAAGAGCTGTAAAAGGCATCATGCACCTCACTATCAGGTCTGCCTGGGTTAGCAAGCGCAGCATCTACCCATAAGGGCTTGGAGCAGAGACCTGCCCTTTTTAGCTAATGAAGAACCGTGCCTAGAGATGCTGCTCGTGGAGGACTGCACACACAAGCCTACCAACTATGACAACGCAGCAGAGAAGTCCGTGACTTTCTGCATGCCCAACCCCAAGGCACAGGTTAAAAAGCTTCCTCGAGGCAGGTGTTTTCTTCCCAGACATGTTGCTGGTGGTGCTGCTGACGTTCCTGTTGCAAGTTCATCGGCAATGGACTGGAGGTGTCAGCGTGTACCAGCTTCCAACAACCAAGACAACTGTTCTCAGTACTCACTGGCACGTGGGCATCAATTAATTTTCAGAGACTCAAACACAAATTCTGCAGACTTTCAGGTACTTTACTTCTCTCAGCTTCTTCCCTTTCTACAAATCCTTTATGTCTGCAACAGGGAAGCTGGCCACCGCTCACTCTTCTCTAAACTCAGCCACGGCTTGTATCACATGGTACCGATCTTTGTCAACTTTGAGAAGAGCTACCGATGGAACCCCTGTAGCCTCACCTCTGCAATTCACTCACATATGCCCTGCAGGCAACAGAAGAGCTACTCTACTGCCATGGGGTGCATTGATTCGTCAGTGCTACGAGGCACAGATCCGAGCTCCTGCTGCGTTGCTCTTACAAGGATGAGAAACGAAGGATGGCCTAGCAGCAATACAGTATTTTTCCATAAGATTGATTCCAAAGATGGGGGCTGAAAGAGGGACAAGGGACAAGGGACAACCCCACAGAGTCATTCACCAACATCACCACATGGAGAAAGAGTGGAAGAGCAGAAGGTTGCACCCTATACAGTTTGATATACCAGGGTGCCTACCTTTGGTATGCATTAATTTGGGTGAGGGAAACCAACTAGATTTGGCAGCGAACATTTGAAAAAATTAATGCAACCACACCTGAATTGGCCGAAATCTGATTTGCCAAGAGAGCCCTTGGACAGACCACAGTATTGAGCATGCAACTGCAGGCACATCTAACTGCTCACTCTTAAACAGGACACAGAGCTCCTCCCTCTCAGCCTGACGAAGGACCAAAATAGCTGGAAGAGCTTTCTGATGGCAGGGAAAAAGTCTTAGATGCAGCCATAGCAGAGAACAGAGAGACTGAGGACTGTAAACAGTGCCCCAAGTCCCACCTAAAACATGCTGATAACACAGCAGATTTACATTACCCTGGCTTATTTACCTGCCAAGGGCAAACAGAGGGAACCTCAGATTTCTAGGTGTTTCTCTTCTACAGTGTAAAAATCAAAACCAAGACACAGAGAAGTAGTTGCTCCATTATTTTACTCTACTGTAAAATTCTCTACTGTCTAGTCATTAGCTATACTGAAATGACCTCATTTGCAGGAGGATACAAAGAGTGACATGAAACTGGTATTTGAAAACAGCAAAGAGATCTACCGTAACAGCAGACATGATCGTTTGGAGTCTCACACCAGCAATTACTCATTTTAAGCACTTAAAAAAAAAAAATATTGGATGGATCAAAAAATCCACTAGGTAAATAACATTCAGGCTGCATCATCAGCAAAACAAATGCCAGGAAATTCAGAGCTAATAGATTTGAATGGTAATTAAAACTGTGCATCTTCACAACTTGCTCAGGTTACACAGTTGGAAACGCTGAAGTGCATGCTGAGCAAATCTTATAATCCACCCCATTATGCACACATGCATGCACACAGTTCCATCGCAAATACTCAAGTATTTCCAACCCACAACCAGCAAAGATGACGTATTTATTTTTAACTAATCGGGGGGGATGTTACAAGAACCATGTTTACTCCTTTGCCTTTCCTTGTTTCAAAATATTCTTTCACTTCCCTTAACAATCCCCTGCCCCCC
>VZTL01059313.1:3242-35696 GCA_013400535.1 Scopus umbretta
TTGGGAGAGGACTACAATACACAGCAATCCAAATATATCTAAAACCCCACAAGCAAGAAGTTCTACAAATGACAACTGTTACTTTCAGATCTGTCAGACTAGATTCAGTACCAGGTGCAAGCACAACTGAAATTGGCTGCAACCGCAATGAACTACTCTCCATCCCAGTTTCAGGGCTGGAAAACACCAAGCCCTAAAAATCATTTCAAGGTCATTTTGCAACAGATGGGAGAATTACTGGAACTCAGAGCTAGATCCGGCACTGCAGAAAAATATTTGATAGTGCATATTGCAGCTGGTAGATGCAGAAGGCAATGTCACAAGAGTCTGTGCCAACGTTTTCCCAAACTTTTAATTAAAATGATGGCTTTAGACAATCTCATGTCAGTGTATCACTACTAATTGTCAGACACTGACATTATTCTGAGAATATAATTAACCATCAATGAGTAAGATACACGATAGCTTTTGCTTTCTGACTGTAATTCCTGATACAAAACCTCAGATATTTCAGATTTCATTTTGCTAGATATTGCACATGACAAAGAAGGTATGCTTAAAATAATGTGAAGTTCTGCCTTCCAATTTGTTTTTCAATTTACAGCTGTACAGCATGACTATGCAGAAATTAATTTCTCAGACTGTCTTGCTTCATTTATTCAGAGGAAGTCCATATAGCGCACAGGCTGTATTTCAGAGTTTCTCCTCTATTATCTTCTGCACTCTGTCTTCAGGTTAAGAAAGAGTACTTTGAAAAGACAACAAAAATCCCTGGCAAACACAAACCAGTAGACTAAAAAAATAAGATAAGATGAGAGAAAATGACTAACAGAATAACTTTGGAATCATTACACTTGATTGTGTTTTTTTTTTAAGAAGTCAAATGATCAATGAATATGAGCAAGTAAGTTTATGTCTTAATCATTGAGAGGTAAAAATAACAAAAGATCCTTGCTGATACTAAAGTCTTACTGATTCCCCTAGTTAAAACAGTTAATTTTCTAACTACTAACATTCTTTCTGTGTAACTGTGCATGTTGGGGAGAAAACAGTTAAAGACTACATCAGTCCCTTAAAATTCAATACATATCAACCTTATCATGAAAGTTATTCAAATGAGTATTTTCAAAGCTGAAGTTGCTAAAAGCTTTTAGATCCTTTCAGTCTATATGAATATTTTAACTTGTCAACAGACTCAAGTAAGCAGGAAGCTGCACTTTAACACTGATTAGTACACATTAAGGTCAGGGTCAAAAACCCAACCCAGCAAGAAGGATATTCCTAAAATAAAAAGGTATCATTTCAGTTTAGTTTAACGTGAAAACATTGTATTAGTGGAGGCCAAAAATAGAGAATCAGAAAAAAAAAACAGTTCTGGGGGCAAGGGTAAAGAAATATTTCTACATCTATTTAATTTTTAACTAATTGGAAAGAACTACAGAAAGAGTAAATCTATAAAAGCTGAAATATGTTAAAATAATCTATTTCCCAGTAAACAGCACACTACTTTGCCAATGACACAACATACTCTGCAATATTCCATTTAGCCTGCTTATTACTCAGTTCTGTTGGAGCACAAATATCAAAGTATAAACCCCACTGTTTTCATATAGATCCCAACTTTTGGTATGGTACAAAAGCATTAAAGTTACTAGGACACACATTGATGTTTAGTTACATTTTACAGTAAAATTCAGTCATGTGCCTTAGAAAAGACTGACAAAAGATTCTCAATGATGAGTGTTATTAATTTTTTTTTTCCCTCCCCCCACTCCAAACCTAAGTTTCACATCCAACTACAACAACCCAGGTAAGGTATCAAGAAATGACTTTGTACATAAAGGGGCACTAGGATGTGACAGGAGTTGAAATGTGTGTGCAGCACTTAATTCACATCTTGCAGAGAGATAAGACATAAACAAAACTAAAAGTTTACAGAAGCATTGAAAAAGCACACTATTTTTATAAAACATAGCTCAAAAAAGACTATTAGGAGAATACCACAGCAGAGATGTAAACAGAAATAAGACTGTGGTAAAAAGAGTCTATTCTTGCAATGACAAAGTGGTTACCAGCTTGTTATTAGAAAGTTTGATTACATGGAAAGTTATGTACATTTTGTGTATTTGTTAACAATCCAGAACAGAGCAAGCAGTGAAATGGAAAAATTAGATTATGATCATTATTTAAATCAGTCATATTAAAAGGACATTTTTTGTGCATTTTCCTACGGAGTTTTCAAGGTGTGTCTAATGATTTTGAAATCTGGCCCTCTAAAGCATTACTAAACAAACCTGAATCATCATCTGTTCATCAACAAAATTCTATAGTGAAATGCCTAGCAGTGCTTACAAAGCTTCCTCTTCATCCAGGGTTCCTTGCCCCAGGAATTTTGTATCTTCCTTCTTCTCATTTTGCAATGTCACTTCGAATATTTCTTTTATTAGGTGATGTTTCTAGAATGAATCATGTCACATCTAATCTTCTATTTTTGTAAGACATTCGTGCGCTACTTAAGCTTAACTTGAGCAGCATAATTACTGCACGTGATTTCATTTTGTCATAGCCCTCTGGGCATGTTTTGCTGACAATGTTTACTTACGGACCTTAAGGGAGGTGCATCTGTCATTAACTAAAATATTTCTTTGAAGTTTGTGGTGGAGGACGAACTAAAATTTTTGAAACAAGAAACTTAAGTCTCATGCATTATGTAAGGATAGTAAGATAACTGTTAAACAGCAGAAAGAACCTTTATGAGTTTATTGGGGTCGCATCATACATTTTTTGTAAAGAAATTTGAGGGGGAAGACTTCTACTTGGGTTTTGGAAACTGCTAAGACTAAAGCAACTCCCAAGGATAACTGATTATCCAAGAATTAGGATGAAAATTGCTCTTTAAAATAAAATATTGCTGTTTTATTGTAAAATAGCAGCTGGAGGTATTTATTGTAACTTTTGTTCTTTCTTACTTGGAGTTCTATCTTGCTGAATTTAGTCAGGTTTTCCAGCCTTTTTTCCCCAATTACTTGGTGTTCTTTTACTAGCGTTTTACCTCTATGTGGTGCTTGTGGCATCTTCTGGGGTGTTGGCTGAAGGTGGTCTGTGAATTGGACTGCTGAAGGACATAAAAGAAAGTTAACATGACCCACGCTGCTGGGTTTCTTTCTGACCCAGAAGTGCCATTGCCATGCCACAGTTTATGCCGCAAAAGTGCATTTGCTGCTTTGCTCATCACATGCCTTATCTTCCACATGCTCTTAGCAAATTGCATCTTCACATTTTGTCACGTTTTTTTCTGTCTTGAATGACTCGCACTTACCATCTAAGAGTCTAAATGTGAAATATACATTCCAAATTTCAGTTAATTGGCTAGCAAAAGTTAAGTTAGCGGTAGATAATTAAGATGATCTCCAATCACCAAAGCAAGATATTTGAGTTGGACACACAAAGCAAGAATTCTGGAAGCATTAATTTGCTACATAACCTTCAGGAATGAGATCTTAGAGCCTTAGTTTCTTTGCTGCAAATAAGCATAGACACTTACCCACACTACGAGGGCACTGTCACATACAGTTACTTTAAAAAACAAGATCTTTTACATCAAGCACGATGAAATCACAAGAAACTATTTTAGAACAAGCAAACGAGAGAAATGCCAATAGCCTGAATATAATGACATAGGGTGAATGCGAGTGAGAGATTTAAAAGTGAAAATAATTCTCAGGAGTTTAGATCTCATGAGAGATGTTAAGATGTGACACTAGAAATTGATGTCTCCATTCCCTGACGGAAGAGGAGTGGCCCACACAAATCAGTGCCAATACTCTGTTTTTGTAGCCTGTTAAGATTACAAGTGTAACTTATTTACAAATGTTTATGTGTATAGATATACCTACACATAGAGATACACGCCCCTTCACCCATGTATATGTTTTAGATATGAAAATCTAGTCAGTGATATAAGTGTTCTCAGAACTTTTTCAGCGAACTCTGCCTTAATTCATGGCCTTTTTGAACCTTATTCTGCTGTGCTTGTGAACATATACACACATACACGTATGTGAATACATATATAAAGAATGGGAAATAAAGGTATATATGTATACATACACATACATGAAGAATGGGAAAAATGACATTTTTAAATTGTTAATTGTTGTAAATGATTATAACTTCAAGAGTAATGAAGAAAGGTAGAGTTTTAATTAGTCACCATCTCAGTTAACAGAAATTGTATGCAAGGATATGTCTCCCACTTCATCTGAAGTGATTTGTGGGAAAGTCTTTATCCATTATTTGTATCACTTTAGGACTTGAAATTCTTGATGCGAACAGAGAAGGTCTGTTCCTTTTTGCAAAGTTTTTCTGTAAACTGAGGAGAAGAAAGCCAGATGGCAAACGCATCATTTGCTCTAATTTGCGTTTGGGGAGTTAAGCAAATGATTTTAAGAAAGCACCACAAGATTCAGTTTCTACAGAGCTTTATATCACAAAGCAAGCATGAAGATGGGAGATTCTCCGACATGATAATAAAGCAAATGACGATATTAAAAATGACAATTCAAAAGCACATTAGAAGCTTTTCATGCATGTTGGCAAGGAACATTGTGTGCCAGACACTGCAAGAGTGCATGAAAATTTAAATGTAGTGTCAAAAGAGAAAAATCAGTTAACATTATAGGTCATAATCAAATCATAATATTGGCATCCCTACTGTATTCATACAAAGGCTCATTTCAGAAAATAAATTTAAAAAACCCACCACCCCCCAAAAGACTCCTAGAATAGACTCCATATTTGTCCAAAGAATTTTAGAAGTTATTCAGATGAAAGCAGAATGAAAAAAACCAAAAAAATCTTACTTACCATAAGTGAATTAGGTCGATAATTGTGAGGATATTCATCAGAGAAGTACTCTGTACTGTGGTCCAGCCTTTGATGCCCTCCATATTCTTCAGCATCGGAATCCAGAAGGATTTTATACTTAAAAAAAATTATTAAGGAACTATGCCAAATCACTGTTAAATGGGAGATAAATCAAAGCAAGAAAACTAGAACAGCTGCAACATAATTCATGCTAATATAGTCAATAAAATGCAAAAAATAATAATAAAAAAATCTGAGAAAACTTAAGAGTAGAAAAATATACAGAACAAACAGAAGCTGTATGACATTTTGTCTTGAAAATTTCATCTTAGCATATTGACTTCTAGTAAAGAAAGTACCTTCCAGTTTCTTCTGGAATCTTCCATGAATGGTAAGTTTATAGTATTACAGTAGATATCCGTAGTACTTTATGTGATGAACTAGACTAAAAATGTACCACTAAACAAAATCAGTAGATTTGAATTGTATTTAAGAAGTTACATAATTGTGACCATCAAAATTAATTGGTGTTTAGCAGTATTTTACAGTCAGTCAGAATCTGATCAAGAGTTAATGCATATAATTTTAAGCATACAATTTTACAGAAGAAAACACCACAACTCCTTTGAGAGTTTTTCAGAAAAGAGTTTGAATTATTCTAGCACAGAGGAACAAAAGAAAGCTTATATTTAACAGAAGACCTTTTAAGAGACAAACATTCTGACTGCAGTTGTTAAAGTGGAGTGAGTTATTTAACAAAGTTGGAATACCTTTACAGATATTTAAAAGGATTCAAACAGATTTAGCAAAAAAATGAAAAATCAAATAACGTTGAAAGTAGAAAATCAGAAAATGTAAGGAAATAAATGGGGAAATAAAGGGCTAACATATTCGAAGTCAATTTCTTCTTATTTGGGATAACAACAAATAGAATGTTTTAGTATTATGATTATTTAAGTACCTTTGAATTTCTTGTTTGGACATAATTAAAATATCCTTTCCCCTCCTGAAGTTACAACAGAAAGCCTCAGTCTCCACTCCCCGCTGCCCAAAACATACAGAGAGGGATATAACAGTGCTCTATAATCCACAATCTGCTGCCTTAATTTTAAGCCATGGAAGAATCTTATTTTGTTCGCGCTTGTATTTAATAGGATTAGAGAAGAGTGAAGCAACACTCAAGTCAGTGGTTCTCGAACTGTTCTTGGGCTTCTGTGTTTGCTCAACCTTTTGAAAATAGGCCTGCTCAAAAATCTAAGGATTTTGATATTAATGGAATTGTTTATATTTAAGTCCTTTTACACTACTCTGTCAGATAAGTTCAGGAAATTTCCCAAGTGCCAGTCTTACTGATTTAGACCTCTAGCAACAAGACAGACTGAAGCATGACATAACACAAGAAGTAGCCTAAACTGAAAGTAACTGTAAATTTACTCTGAGATATTTCAGTTTAGAAGATTGCACAGGTTTTGCTGATGGAAGGCAAAGAATAAAACAGATGCACATGAGGAAAGAAGCAAAGCTGTCAATTATCTACCAAATCACTACTGTCAAGTAATCCCTTCCCCACAAGTATTTGCAGCAAAATGAGAGAAAGGTCCAGAACTGTGTATTTCATTTCTAGAAGGCAGGTGCCCAAGGGGAGAAACAGCAGATCACCACATTCTCTGGCAAAAAAAAAAAAAAATTAATTAGCAAAATTATACTTTGCTAGCTTTAGTCCTCAATGCCTTATATATGCACTACAGACATACCTCCCCCCCACTTGATTTTATAAACACATTCAAATTATCATTCATTTGTTGTCATGTACAACACACAAAAATGCAACCTAAAACTTCTAGTCACTCTCTCCAGTGCCCTTCCAAATGCAGTATCAGCAATGGCTGCTACTATTCCACTGTATATTTTATTAACATGGCAGGGGAATGTCTCCCGCAAGCATTTCACTCTCTGTTTCTGTGATCTACACTATTCATTAAATTTAGTAATTTATCAATGTTGCTGAAAGCTCTGACATTTCTAACGATTCCTTTAAAACTATTTACAGCAAATGCAATTGTTATGGCTATGCTAATTTTAAAACAATTTATCCCATTTCCTTAATCCAGGCTATAAAAGTATGTCTAGCAGTGCTCTCTATCAAAAGTTAGTATCACTGCCTCTCCACACCTCGCAACATAGCATATTTGGCATAAATACTGTTAACCAGATCCTGAATAATGGGTTCAGAAGAATTTTAAGGTCTTCACAAATTAGAGATTTCTCAGGGCAAAATAACTAGTTTGGTAAACATGCCCATTTGCCTTCCAACTTAAACCTCACAGAAAAGGTGCTTTTCACATTTCAGAATTTTATAAGCATCTAGGTTTTTGAAGACTACTTTCATGAAAACATTGAACATCAGTTGTGCATTTTAATTAAGCATATAAAAGAAGTACTTTCTTCTGCAGTGGGGTCTCTGTTGTTTCAGTGACAGAATACTGGAAATACTAACCTGTACTCTGACTGAAAAAAAGCGCCCAATTTCTGTTCAGTTTGATGCTTTGACTAAATGCCCTAAACCACTACAGTGGAGGAGAATAGCAAAAGCAATGAACTCTTGCATAGATAGAGCTGGAAATTGAAAGGCTGTCATTATCTACCACATTAATTACTGAATTACTATGCTTTTATGATGTTTTGAAATACATATTTTAATGCAATTTTTTTTTATTTAATCTTATGCATGTTTAATGACACATAAACCAGCACTAAGTAAATGCAAATCATAAAATAGGATAATTTGTATTTTGTTGATAAGTGAATCCAAGTGCTATTTGTAGGGGTGATGGTCCAGCATAATTAAAAGCTTTGCAGAAAAGCAGATAAGAATTTCTACTGACCAGTTGTAAAATGATGTAAGGCTTACTGAATATTTATAAAGAAACTACTCTTTTCTGTATGGTCTGGTTTGACTCACTGTCCTGGTTTTAGTTGGGATAGAGTTAATTTTCTTCCTAGCAGCTGGTATAATGCTGGGTTTTGGATTTAATATGAGAATAATGTTGGTAACAAACTGATGGTTTAGTTGTTGCTGAGTAGTGCTGACACCGGTCAAGGACTTTTCAGCTTCCCATGCTCTGCCAGGGGCACAAGGAGCTGGGAGGGGGCACAGCCAGGACAGCTGACCCAACCTGGCCCAAGGGCTATTCCATACCATATGGCATCAACGCTCAGTATAGAAACTGGGGGGAGTTGGCCAGGGGGGGCAGCGATCGCTGCTCGGGGATGGGATGGGCATTGGTTGGCGGGTGGTGAGTGGTTGTATCACCTGTTTTTTTTTTTTGGTTTTTTTTTTCCTTCCCAGGTTTTGTTTCTTTCTCTCTCATTGTTCTCTTTTTCATTACAATTTTTATTACTGTTATTATTGTTATTATTATTTTATTTCAATTATTAAACTGTTCTTATCTCAACCCATGAGTTTTCTTACTTTTACCCTTCCAAGTCTCTCCCCATCCCAACAGAAGGGGGAAGGAGAGCAAGCGGCTCTGTGGTGCCTGGTTGCCAGCTGGGGCTAAACCACAACACTCACATAAACATCTACCACAAATAAAATCCATTCAAATAACATTAAGTACCTCAGGTCCTCTGTATTATATATGACAGCCTTATTGTAATAACATTTGTAATTTGTAGTAAGATATTTGTATTGTAATTAGAAGATTACCTATGTGACAGATTACCCATCAAGTTAGAAAGTCTGGACACAAATGAGCAAGACTGGACATGTAAGAAGGGTAACCAAACACATACAAAAAGACTGTAGGCGATCCAGATGGTTTCATCTTCATCTTCTCATAATCTGTTTTAAAATTAGGATTAGGAACTGTTATAGTTTTGATTTTATTGTACAATTAAATGTTTAAAAATCGCCTGGTTCTCTGGTGCTTTCCAGGCATGCAACTACAGCATGGGTGTGTATGTAAGTATTTATTTTCTTTTTAACTTGTATGTAAACCAGCTCTCATGTTCTCACTGCACTTCTCAATATACAAAAGAATACCTAATAAAGATTTCATTTTTATCCCTTGCTACCATTTCTTGGCTAAAAGCAAAAGGATATGGTTCTGGCAATGCAGACAGGACAAACATAAAAATACAGACCAAAAAGGATCAAAAATGGTGCTGAAAAAATTTCTGTCTGTATACAAAAACTTTCAGAAAGTGAATCTAAACTAGAAAGAAAGAAGTGTATGGACAACAGAAGACATGGGAATGCTTTGGAAAAGCTTTAAGCAGTCTTGGGATCAGCCAGCTGTCTTGAACTAGTTCCAGCGCCAATGACAGTAACACTGGCATGATCCCATGCCTAATCCAGCTGGAAATTATAACCATATGACAAGATTAGATTTACTCATTCTTACCACATCTACATGGATTAAAAGACTTATTCACAAAAGTAATGGTTAAAGGTAATCCTGGATGCTACGTTCAGGGGGTGCAGAGAGCGCTTTGGGTGTTTTCTGTTTGTTTGTATAAACCAAACAACTTTCCCATAAGGCCTTTTTCAGTATTTCCTAAGGAAAATCCTTTACAGAAGTAGCTACAGCATATATGCTGTCATGGTTGAACACAGCATACGAAAGACTATCTCTTCTCTAAGAAGCCTACACCTCATTAGGTAGTTTCATATATTTACTTATTGTTCAAAATTTATTAGTAAAACCTGTACAAAAAGCAAGAGATACTTAACTAAAGCATTTGACACACCATGTAAGAATGCAGAAAAAAAAATCCTGCTCCACTCCCGCCCAAAATTCATTGTCATGGATTTTTGAAAAGAGGCCCCAGAATTGCTGTAAAAACAAGTCAGTTTGCACCCTCCACATGAGATGTTATACTACACATTACAGAAAAAGAGAATTTTTTAAACATGGAGAAACGAAATAAAATTTCTTAGGTAAAAAGTTAAAAAGTCTCTGTATCAGTTTTGACCCAGCACTCCAATCCAGAAACAGGTATTACAGGAAGCCTTTCTTCTTTCAAATACAAGCTATAAAATACTGGACTAAAAGAAATTTGTTTTCCTCAATCATTAACAGTGCTGTGTAATACCAAAGTGCTGAAAATTTCTACCATTATTGAAACAAGACACTGAGTTAAAACAGTTCAAGCACTGCTCAAGGGAGAAATAAAAAATAAACCCCCAAACGCAGAAAAAGAATCCAAATTTAAAATTAACTCGAAGTTTCTAAATCAACATGTCTGCCTAGATGTTCTGTATAGCTTCTTCTAGAAGTTAAAAATATATGTACACTGGTGAAAGCAGCATGTTTTCAGATTTTACGTCTTGCAAAAACATTAAGCAGCAGCGGTGACAGCAGAACATACGAATAAAATGCTGGAGCGACTGGTCACTGTAATGTTGAAGTATTGGCCATACCAAGACTGACTCCATCTGATACTGAGTGTTAAACAGCTTCTTAGTGTGGTTAGTTTATTAGCTACATGTACAGTGTACATGGCATAAAATGAAAACTTCTAAACAAAGTCTTTAATGCGTCGGATCTACTTTGACCAATCCAACCTTTAAACCCTTGGAAAAGATTTTTGTACATCTTGGATGAAAATCAAAGGCCAGCTTTCAAGTATTGTACCAGCATTTCTCCTCAGTCTTGTTTTAGCAACTAGCATACAAGCAGCCTACATCTGAAATGATCCTCAATATTGTAATAAACAGATTCTCAGAGGTCAGGTTGGATAAACTGGCAAAGCAATGTAGAATAACTTACACCAGCATTTAACAGCTGAATATACAAGTCTTTCCAATTTTGCTCATTAAAAAAAGTCACTCTAAGTCAACAATGTAGAAGACTACAAATTACTAAGGAGCAACCCTTACGAAGTGTGGATTAGAAACCTATCATTAACACACCAAGATTTCCTCGTGCTACTTTGATTTAGAAAATTAAAACACAAAAATAGCTTCTCCTGTTTTTTTTCAATACTTCAGCAATTCAAAATTGGAAACTACACAAGGCAAAACATGAACTTCACAGATGTAGGTTTCATATTTTAATTGAAGCTTTCATACTTATCAATCACTAGCAGAAGTACAAGTGCCCTTAAATGCACCAGTAAAACACATACCTGAAATTCCATTTTTTAGGCACATTTTTCTCTTTTTTAGTACAACCACAGATTCACATATATAAGATGTTAATTTTCTCTAGGTGAATCTGTCTCAGGATACAGAAGAGAAGCTGTCCCTGGTTTCACTTGGAGAACTATATTCCCTAGGTAGGGCTCTGTGTGTATGTGTTCACCTTGAAGATGCAACCCAGGGTTATTCAAAGAAAAAACGAAAATAGAATTACTTCAGTTCAGGCTAGTTCATCCAATGAGTTAATTCACCATCTCTTTCTTCAAAACTGAAACTGACTACACACAGAATTAGAGATATAAGTTATGAAAAAGCCAAGTGCAATGCTTTAAAAGTGCCATTTTATTGATCATGACATCTCTTGTATGCTTACCCATACACATTGAGCTAGGAGTGGAAAGTCAGTCATGGAACTGATGCTTACCTTTAGTTGTACTGCTGCTAAACATTAAGAACAAACTGAACTTTCCACTCCTCCATGCGTTCACTGGATCCTTAAGTTCAATGCGAGAGAGCAGAGGAATCAGAAGGTGCATCTACCTTAACATCTAAGATGGGCTTGGGAGTACACTTTTGGAGAAATTCTCCTCCTCATCAACCCTTATCATACTTTGGTTTATGATTCAAAGGCAAACAACTTGTCCTATAGAAGTAACACAAAAAAGCTGTTATTTAGGAAAGCCACTGCTAGAAAGCTTCAAGGTAATGAGAGAAAAGAGCTCATCTAGGCAAGAAAGGTGACCTCCACTTACCATAGGAGTTTACCCACAGAAGGTTAGGGCAGCATATGATAAACAAGTCTGAGGGAGAAAAGACAAGGAACACAAGTCATAGGATGGGATCATAGGGATGGGAACAACAATGACTCAAGTTGGAAGGGACCTCTGGAAGTCAGCTACAGGGTCAGACCAGATTGCTCAGGGCTTTATCCAGTAAGCTCTTGAAAACATCCAAAGATAGAGCCTGCAAAACCTCTCTGGGCAACCCATGTCAACATTCGCCTGACTGTCAGCACTGTGGACAAGTTTCTCTTAGAAAAGGCAAGCCCTCTGCTGTCAGACCTGCAGCTAGGAATGTAGTGCCAAGATCACAGTAATTCCTCTCTCTATTGGATACTCTGATTGGGTTTTAGATTGGATTCACTGGCACCATGATCTACATTTTTCCAACAGCAAAAGATACCTGGCAGAGAATGCTGTTCGTTGCCTGTTTTTCAAAAGTATGCAGAAAAGCTGTTGGAAAAAGTGCCTAGATGGAAAAGCAATGAGGATGACAATGAAAATGGTATATAACTTTCATCTACTGCTGTCCTGGCAGCAGTTTTCATTGCCAAAATGCTACCTGTTAAAATAAAAGAAGATATCCTGGCAACAAGTGAAGACAAGAAACAAAACAAGAAAAAGGAAAGCCAGGCATGCCAACAGCTGTAGAACTGACAATCGTTTTTCTCAAGATGGATCGAAACAAAGGGAAAGGATACCAAAGACCAGCAATTTCTCGAAGAAATTGATTTTGTAAAAAGCAAGCTATGGGCACAAGCATAATTTATGAATTATTAACGTGCATGCAGAACAAGAAATATAGCCACAGGTCAATATGGCTAATTAATGAACTTTTCATTCACCTCATATCCTAGAATGAAGCAACTAGATTTTCAAGCTAGGCACAAAAGAATATGAAGGTAAGAATAAAGAAGTTAAAGGGACAAAGTGATATGCTATCAAGATGCATTAAGGAAAACAGGAACTCAGTCATTAAATGCACCATAAACACAGGGATGATGAAGGAAAGTACAGCTGCAAGAAAGACTGTAAAGCACCTGAAGTGGTTAGGCCCTTTTGTTTTTAATAATGCTTGATTTTCACTGAAAAATCAAGTAACTAGCATAATTAATTTCAAGAGGAAGAGTACCTCTGTTCCTCCTCTCTACACACTCCTAATTTTGGAGAAGACTAAGGGGTCAACCTACAACTGCGAAAAAGTGTATTAGAGAGTATTTGAAGTAATGTTCTAATTAAATTAAACACCTCAGCCTGATAAACTTCAGCTCAGGCTATGTAGAGGATAGTTGAAGCCATTTAGCACTTAACTCATGGCACAATCCTGGCGGGGGGAGGTGCGCTACCCTTCAATAAAATATGGATGCTTTTTGCTTAAACTCAATGTAAATCTGGAGGTACACATGTGCTTAATTTTAATGAAACTTCCAACACTGCAGAAAAATTAACAAAAATCAGCATGGGATCTAATGGAAGGAAAATGAGTTATTTCTGAAATCTTTAAGCAATTTTCTTTTACCCACCCACGTTTCTTCTGTCATAGATTTCATTCACTCTCATACCAAGACACGTGTGCCCAAGTGGTCCGGCACATGCATACAACAGTGACAACAAGGGATATCAGTTACAGTCTTCATCAAGTCTCAGGTTCTTCTTGATTCATGAGGAGGACCCAGCTTTTGGACAAATCTTTTACACCTTCTGAAAGATGATAGTTGTTATGATCTGCTCTTTGCTCCAGAATCTTGGTTACTGCAGTCTCCATAAACATTAGGAAAGGTTGCTGTTCACTGTCTGCTTACCCTTGTTCACTTGAAACATGTCTGTTTTACTACTGAACTAACGGGAAAAGGAATAGCATATATTAAACCATGTTGCCATCCCACTGCTTTTAGGCTGTAGGGTCCTCTGACAAGTCATCTGGGCCACAGCAAAGATGGTGACACTTATTAGAGTATCTACCTTCTTGTCTTGACATAAAAATAAAAAATCCACCTCCTTTGTTTTACCGCTAGAAAGAGTATTCTCCATTATCAGTACAGGCCATTCTTTTAATCCTCATTTTGTTGCTTCTTCTAGTGCTTTCACAAACACATTTCCATTCACATATTTTGTCCACACTAGATGGCAAAGCCTACGGTGGCTTCAGGTAAGCCATAGGACCAGAGTAAATTCAAGAAATGGTCCAGGGTGAAAGAGGGGATGTTCAGCTGGGATAAATGCTAAATGCTACATTGATAGGAATAAGACTTATTTAACTGTGGGGTAAAAAATACAAGATGAGAAGGAAGAAACAGGAAATACTGAAAAACAGCATGTCACAAATGGAACATGTCCTGTCACAAACATCACATAGAATTTGAATTTTCTACACCATGAATCTGCCTATTTCTCCAGCTTTGGTAAACTGTCAGAACTGTGACTTCCTTTAAGCACTGAACTTCAAGAAAAACTAATTTGAGGAGAATGGCTGAAAAACTTTAACAAGAGAAGATCAAAAAAGTGACTGCAGTGCCATCAAAACAGAAAGGAAATGTCTCCTCCTTTAAAAATAGGACCAATAGCAAACAGTACGTAAATCATAGTAAGGCAGATCTCACTTGAACATTAAGTAAATGTTCAAGTTCACTTGAACATTCTGATAGCAGAAACAGTGACATATGGGAATAGATCTGACAATAAAAGTGGGGCACGTAATTCTGTAATTACTGTGGTTGATGTAATAACTTAAAAGGAAAACGAATCAAAGTGCCCTTCCTATTCTTTCCCCCTCCTTTTAGCCATGTTCCTTTTGAACAGAGGAAACAAGGTTACCGTATTGGATTTTTACTGCAGACAGGCCTTGGAGTCAACCTCTACCCCACAGAAATGTCTAGGCAGTATTTTTTTTTTAAAAAAAAAAAAAAGGAAACTTTTGAATGGTTTCCTTGTTAACACTCAAAATGTTATCTACAATCAAAGAACTAGAGATAGCCAAGCTAGATGTTAATTATTCATCTATCTCCAAACTGAAGCAAATTAGGCAGAAATAATGTTACCTCAAGCTGCCTGTTTCTCACGAAAAAGCTTCTGAAAGAGTGTAATTTATGAAGTAAAAGCCCAACATAGAAATGTTTTCCTTTGCCCTTTACATAACAAAACAGAATTGGGCAATAGCACATGGTGCTCTAATAGTTACACAGACTCACAGCACTGGAAAGCTGTTTCTTTTCAGACGCAGACTGAAGACGCATTCCCACATTAGTATGCTGTATTTCTTACTCACACCTATTAACCTTAACTTATCAACTACCTTGATAGAAAATGGCATTTAGCTGATCCTAAATTAAGTCCTTTGTCTCCATGTGCCGGATACCCCTGAATTCTAACAGGCAGGGACAGTTACATAACTGCACTTCAAAGCAGCATCTTTGCCTTCAGTGATCGCACGCCAGTGACTCATTCAGGTGACCTTATTTGCTCATTAGAAGCTCTAGGTGCAGGCTGCAAATGTCAGAAAGCCTGAATTAAGGTTTTTTGTTTTGCTTTGTTTGTTGGTTTGTTTGTTTGTTTTTTAAAGTATATTTTTGCACCAATGACAGTAATTGTGATACCTCTGGTCTCATCTAGCTATTTGCTTATAGACAACTCCGACTTCAAATGTCTTTATGCACCCTAAATTCATGCCAACAGGAAGCGCACAAGTGGCATTCACCCACTCTAGCATTACAATGTTTTGATATGTTATGCCATGTAAAAATAGCAATATTTGTAACAAAGTAACCACTTCTTCCCATGACTTGACTTTTCCCTTCTTGCACTTTAGAAGTATATGACAACATGAAATGTCAAGATACAAACAGAGATAAACTAGTAGCAATTCATTTTGCTCAACAACTTTTATGGCCTTTAATGCTGTATTTGGTTTGCATGGCAAGGTTTTGGTAGCAGGGGAGGGGGCTACAGTGATGGCTTCTGTGAGAAGCTGCTAGAAGCTTCCCCCATGTCCAATAAAGCCAATGCCAGCCAGCTCCAAGAAGGACCCACTGCTGGCCAAGGCTGAGCCCATCAGTGATGGTGGTAGCACCTCTGTGATAACATATTTAAGAAGGGGAAAAAAACAACAGGACACAAACCACGGCTGGAGTGAGGAATGACAATATGCAAGATGGACAACTATGCAGACACCAAGGTCAGTGAGGAAGGAGGGGGAGGAGGTGTTCCAGGTGCTGGAGCAGAGATTCTCCTGCAGCCTGCGGTGAAGACCATGGTGAGGCAGGCTGTCCCTCTGCAGCCCATGGAGGTTAATGGTGGAGCAGATACCCACCTGCAGCCCATGGAGTACCCCATGCCAGAGCAGATGGATGCCCAAAGGAGGCTGTGACCCTGTGGGAAGCCTGTGCAGAGCTCCTGGCAGGACCTGTGGACCCATGGAGAGAGGAGCCCACACTGGAGCAGGTTTGCTGGCAGGACTTGTGACCCCATGGGGGACACACACTGGAGCAGTCTGCTTCTGAAGGAATGCACTCCGTGGAAGGGGCCCATGCTGGAGCAGTTCGTGAAGAACTGTAGCCTGTGGGAAGGACCCATGTTGGAGAAGTTCATGGAGGACTGTCTCCCGTGGGAGGGACCCCACACTGGAGCAGGGGAAGAGTGTGAAGAGTCCACCCCTGAGGAGGAAGGAGCGGTAGAGACAATGTGTAAGGAACTGACCGCAACCCCCATTCCTCGTCCCCCTGCGCTGCTCGGGGAAGAGGGAGAGAAAATCGGGAATGAAGCTGAGCCCAGGAAGAAGGGAGCGGCAGGGGCAAGGTGTTTTAAGATTCGGTTTTATTTCTCACCACCCTACTCTGATTTGATTGATAATAAATTAAACTGATTTTCCCCAAGTCAAGTCTGTTTTGCCCGTGATGGTAATTGGTGAGTGATCTCCCTGTCCTTGTCTCGACCCAGGAGCTTTTTCTTGTTATATTTTCTCTCCCCTCTCCAGCTGAGTGATAGCCACTTGGCTTTGGTAGGCACCTGGCATCCAGCCAGGGTCAACCCGCCACACATGCTCACATATAAAATCAAGGTCTCAGTTCTTGAATGTACCTACCACACTAGGGTACATCAAGTTAGGAGAACAAGATGTAGAACGGGGCAACCCAGAGTCAAGAAAGAAGACTGCAGTATAAAAGGGAAGGAAAAACTGACTCCAAGCTGGCTGTGACTCTTCATATAGCTTTTGACTGGCTGACCATTCAGAAAGATTTCCAAACCAAGTGGGGCCAGAAGGACTGTAATGTCTATTGACTTACCACTTTTTTATAAAAGAGCATTAAGGTTTGCTATGCCAACAGCCTACAAATAAAGAACAGCTGAAAGAAGAATGATCTTTTCAGTCATCAGAAGAGGGGAACACCTACAAGAATGTAGACCAGAGAAGCAGGAAGCTCTGTATCTTTTAATGTATCTGGTAATGTATCTGAGAAGCTATATATGACAACAGGTTAGTGATCTATATTACTACAATATACTGATATGCCAAAGCCATCCTGATAATAAAGGCAAATTTAACAAGTGTTACATGCACTAATTTGCCTAATTCAATCTGCTAAACAAACTTAAACCTGGATAGTGAAAGTATTATCACATTTCCCACAATTCCCAATATTCAGACAAACTTTTTATTAAAAATAATTTCATCAATATATCATAGCAATTTGCTCTTCAGGCTTATTCAGTAACTGTCTCAGAATATCAAATAAAAAATCCACCAATTTCTTAAAGAAACCAGAGTAACAACAAACTCTTGTTTTTAAGTCCTTCTGCTTCATGTTTAAGTTCCAAAGGGATCGTAAATAATTCCTTTTAAAGTGGAGAAGTTATTCTGAAGATTTAATGTCACATGTGACCACATCTTCTAATTATAGGACACATTTTTTAAAAATGTCTCAGGTTAAAAGGTTCCATTACAAAACTATACATAAAAGTTATGGCCTAATTGCAGGACAAGAGCCAGAAAGAAAGCTAGTCAACATTAGAACACCCCACCATATTTAAAGAAAACAGATACTAAAACTCAGCCTGCTGGATGTTGGCAGGGAAGAAGAAAGAATGCTGAAAGCAAGTAGAATAGGACAGTAATAGCGGGTGTTAACTTTGGGACATGTTTCCTTCAAAAACTGATACCATAAACAGTTCTGTATTGTTTCTATACTATAAATGTTTGACTACTCTAAGAGACAGAGCTGCAATGAGAAATTTTTGTGATTTTTTTTTGTTGTTGTTGCTTATAAGCCGATGCGAAGTATCATTCAAGTCAGCTATTCTTGATTAATAGTTTAGAAATCTCAGCCAAGAAAGACTTAGAACGTGTAAAAGAAATGAATGCACATAATTTGCATCTCTCCTGGTTATGTGGAGTATAAAGTGGACTTCCTATGGACTTGTGTGGTTGATCGAATACTTGATAACCTTAACTTTTAGTTCTAAGAAGAAAGCCAAATCCTCCTTTAAGTACCAAAAGTCTCTATCTCGTTAATGCTCTGGAAATCATGCCGTCCTTTTCTTTTGCACTGGCTCACTTTTACGTCTTAGTAAGATCACAGAAACAGTTTAAGTTAGTCCCTCTTTACTGCTAACATTATGTAGTTACCAACGCTACAGAAAGTAAGTAGGTCCAAATCTGCACAGCACTGTCGCCCACATGCGAACTTTTCCCATTTGATCTTGCAGTCAGAGGAGATTATGAATAGAATACAGAATCTTTAGGGTGTGCTGCTACAACCAGAATCACAAATATCATACATGGGCTCCTCACCTGTGAGAAGTGAGGCAATTTTAGTTACTCTCTTTCACTATATGCTGCAATACCTCAGATTTGTTGTCACTTAAGACCACACATACGGTTTGTTACCTCTACTCAACTAAGTAGAGGATGCTTAAGAAACTGCTACAACATGATTCTGCTTTTGAGCTCGGTTTTAGAGAAGTGTTTCAGCGACTATCAGCATCTTCTCAGTTCTAATGCCAAAGTATTAGGTATGTCTAATTTAATTAAGATGAAGTTTCCTGAAAATAAGCAATTATGATGATGAGCCTGTAAGCACACTGCATACCAGCTATTACTAAGATTTCGGCAGTTCTCTAATACACTCGATAGTAGTTCCACAACTCCAGGACTTTCCTTGGGTTAGAAGCAAACTTTTACACAGAAGAATGGGATAATGGACAGCTGCTGTCTTCACTATCAATGAAAAGATACTGAGAACACAACTGGTAAATATAGTACTACTTAGCTTTCTCCTATACAGAACAAAAATAAGAATTTTAGGTATGTTCAAGGTGTTTACGGACATCTTATTGTCCAAGGACTTTGCTAGCAACAGGCACTGAAAAGAAGTGAGATATTTTTATGGTGTAGGCATCAGGGCACACTGTCTTATTTGATGCATACAGTCGAAAGTAATTCCTCTGGAAAAGAAGTCCCAACAGTTCATCCCATGTGATGGCCTTGGATGAGAACACAGTGACCTTTTTAATACAGATAATAAATAAGCTTCCCAGATAAAAAGAGCTCTTAATTAACGTAAATGAGACTTTTATTTCAAAGGCCAAAGAAAAAAGCAAAATAATAAAGATTCTTATGAACCAAATCAAAGGTTTTGACCTAAGTTAAATTTGCTTTTTCCTTTTCATTTCTTTGTTATTTTCTCCTCTTTATGCACAACAGTTTAAGAAGAAACATTATGATTTTTATTTCAACAACCAACAGAAGCCACTGCAACTTCCTAAATTTTGTTTCAAGGAAGTGTAATGAAGATACAGTCAATCTACTTTTAGGCTAAAACTACAAATTTGGGGGAGCTAAATTATTTGTTCTGATGAGCCCAATTCTAGCAAAGTGTCTTTATGAGATACTTTTTTTAACTGAGAGGAGTTTTTTTTTAATTCTCCTGACATGAGAAACACTGCTGTGTTCACCTTGAGGGACAATCCTGCAAAACACTGCAGCTTTTGAAACCTGAAGATCGTTTCAGGCCAGCTTTGTGAACCAGAACTTGCACAAACTCTTGCGGTCTATCTGCCTAAGTATAGGTTTTATTCAGAATGATTTGCATCTTCCAAATCGAGATACTGGAAAGAAGAGAAGATTCCTACCTTCAAACTTAAAAATCCAAGGTTAAGGCTGAGAGCCAGCTGGCAAGAGCTCCCTCCCAGAGGATTTTCAGGAATCTCCCCTGGTTGAACTGCCACAGAATAAAATGAATAGAAGGTTGTTGAAAAGGTGATTTATGGGAAGATTCTACATTTGCGATTCCCAAGTGAAAACACTAAATTAAGAGACTTCCTCTCAGAGTTGTGAACAGTACAATACCATAAAACGGGACAGATGCTTCCTTCACCAAATGAACAAAGCTTTCAGCAGAAGTGAATGTTTCTTCTATGTTTCACAGAGAAGGAAGAGCAGTAGTAGCATTTAGGGCCCTCTGCTCCTGCCAGAGGCAGCAAAGCATGTCACATACTGAGGACAGAGAACCACAAAATCCACTGTTTGCTTGGGGCAGGAGTTTGTCAGACAAAGCACCTTAACAAAAGCAAATACACTGTTGGTATCCGGTAGGTCCATTAGCAATAAAAACTTCAGGTTAATGAACAAAAAGCTCATGTGAACCAAAATCAAGGATGTAAAAAAATCCCTGATCATCTACTACTAAGTGAATAGCAAACATTTTACAATGAGTTTCTGTTTACATCAAAAAAAAATTTAAAAAAGAAAATCAATTAGCAATGACTGTTTCTGGCCAAGGTACAGCAGAAAGCTGCTTCAATGCCCAGAATGAACTAGCAACAGATCAACTTACTGAAACCCAGCTGGGCCTTGATTTGCAAAGTAAAACCACTGAAAAGCAGATTTCACAATTTGCTTCAGCAAAGCTACTGCAGAGCAGCCTCAGCTGAACAGGAACAACGTGTTCAGGTTCTATACAAACATTAAATACCTAATTTATAAGGTGAAAAGAGATTCTGGTGGTGTAAAATACATCAATGAAATGTTTCTGAAACAACTGAAAAGCTTAGAGCACTGAAAAACCAAAAGGCTGCTTATATTAAATATTTAGTCAACTATTAAATATTCATTCAACAAACTGGTCATAAAAATATTTCCATAAACAGAAAGAAACCCCAAATAGTTTCAGAAGTGGCTGAGCACAGCTTAGTCCCATCTTAGCTGTAAGTGCCAAGGAGCAGATTTTTTTTTTTTTTTTAGTAACAATGTGTGCAGGTCATTTACAAACCCAGAAAAAACAATGCCTAGATATTTAATTAATGTAGCACAAACCAGAAAACGAGGTTAGGAAAACACCCTCATTATATAATTGTAATTACATACAAGCCCAATGAAGATGTGCTAAGAGAGCAAATAAGTGATACAAAAGTTGAAGAGTGAGATTTAAAAAAAAATATTCTTAAGCATTTCTGATAATTGAACCTCAAGCATCTTTGAAATAGAAAGGCAGAAAGTGAATAACAAAATGTGGTTTGGATTTAATTGTATCTGTGTAAGTATCAGAGCAAAAAAGTCACACTAATTCTGTTACACGTCGTAGTCCTTAACACTGAACTTATACCTTTTCCATCTGCAGAACTCAAAGAATTTCATGCAAGACAGATGAACTGCAGTAACATCAACTTAAACGGCTGAATACCTGAAGCCTATGACAGGCAAGTGTTGGCAGATCTCACACCACCAGATTAAGATTTTACTACTCCAGTTTACTATTCCAATCTATCTTTTCCAGGAGTTCCAGTAGTAGCACAGAGGCAGCAGAAGAAAATGCTGAAGATGGGTTTGACTTGACGTTTCTAACCCAGAATCCTGCTAAGTCTCTGAGACCCTGTAGGTCAATTCAGCAGTGCTCAGGAGTTAGAGTAATACATTCAACTAAAGCAGCTGCAATATGGCAGTAGTTTCCCGAAATTGCTGATAAAACAAAAAGACAGTAGGCCAAAAGTGGAACTGCAGTGCTTTAAACTGACACAGCATGATGCACTAAACTGTTTGTCAAAGGACTTGAAACAAACTGAATTCAGGCAAAATAAATTCCTCCGGCAAGTTAGCATTAATTTTTTGAACCTGCCTCAATGCTAAGAATTTGGACACAAATGCAAACCCAGCCAATTACTCAAGAGTAATCATACTGCTTAGCTGAGCTAAGAGCACATTCTCAGTCCACCCAGCTACAAAACAGAAATTGGACAACTTTCCTTATGAAGGCTTAAGCTAATGCATTTTTTCCCTGTGTGACCGCGTGCACACCATCATCTTACTGTGGTCGCTTTCTACAGTTTATTTAAGAAGTAGGAGCTACTTGCTTTTTCATGCCTCAACATAATTCTAAAAAACAAGCCATCACAAGGAAACTTTAACACAGAGTCTTTCAATTGCTATTTTTACTTTTGGTTTCTACAAAATGATCTCTTATGAAGAAGGCAAATTTCTAAATTTTTTTCTTTGCTGTATGCTAAGAATTAAAGCAAGATTATACTGACAGCAAGTAAGTGGTTTCTTACCTTTTAACAACAGTTTGCATTCATATTAGAAAACAGAAATAAAATTAGTTTTCAACTTCTAAAGGTTTTCTGTACAAACAAAACTGTAAAGAAAAGGATATTTCCCTGGAGTTTCGATACCCACTCTGTAGTCCACGTAACTTTGATATGGATGGAAGTTAAAAATAAAAATGAGACCTGCTCTCTCAAATGCTATTACCTTATTGGATTCATGTTTTTCACTCACAAATGCCTAGGTGAGAAAAAAAATAAAAACACAATAATTTTTTATATTTAATTTCTAACTGAATTAACAAAAAAAAAAGAAACGAGAAAAACGCACTGCTTCTATACTTCATTTCACATAAAACATTCAAAGATTCAAGCAACACAGATAAGGATGTTAACTGAAATTGTTTACCTATTGAATGTCATACAAAATTTTTGATTACTAAGCTGTAGCTTACTTTTTTATAAGGCAATGTAAAATTGAAAGGGTAGAAGCATGTTAGGTATAGAACACTTGAAAAATTCTTGCTCAAAGACTGATAACGTGGTCTTTTTATAACACTTTCCTTTAACAAAAAATTGGTTCCTTTTATCAAATCAAGTCTTCAGTCTAGTTGTTACAGGAATCAACATCACATCTACTGTTAGTAATTTAGAAAATGAAGCACTGGATATGTTTTGGGGATTTTTTTTTGGTTTTAGTTTTTTTTTTTTTTAAATATGTCTAAGAAATAGCTTTGATAAGCCATATTAAACTTCTGCACATATCACCTTTGTTCTATTTGCTACAGCCATTAATAAATAACTAGACATCCATTTAAAAAAAAAATCTTTAAAGTGGATTATGACTGGTATGAAATAATTAAACACCGAGAAATTATAATAATTGAGTTGCTTTGATAAAAAGTACAGTGCAATATTTAGGTAAAAAAAAAAAAGGCAAATACAGAAGTGACTGAACACCGGGAGACTATAACTTATACTATACTGTTCTGAAAGTGCTTTCTCAGTAACAGAGAGTAATTATTTACATAAAGTAAATCGTCAGAATGATTTACACTTTCCCAAAGCAATCCTTGGATTGGATTACAGACAATTTTATAGACTGCTTTTTCCAACCTGCAGTTACTAAATAAGTAGCAAAAACAACAGGAAAAGAGCTTGCTACAAAGCTAAAAGGAGACTGTCTCAGATTTCTATTATCTCTGGAAGATATTTCAGTGAAATGTTTTGACAACTTGAAATATATGTTGGGGCATTACGCAGTGCATAATAAAGTGCTATTTAAAATTTCTGCATGCAAATTTGGTATTATTGTTATTCTGAACACGTACCCAACTGGTGACTAAAAACTTATCATTTAGTATATACAGCTTACTGGGGGAGATGCAAGCCAGCCGAATCTTTCCTCCAATTTATTCATATCTCTATCGAACGTATTTAGGAATCTATAGCGAAGAAGATGATCCTCAGTAAGATTAAACTGTCTTCTGGCATAGTGGTAGCTCTCATTATTCCCTTTTCTGGGGAAGTCAAGCCATTCTGGATGCCCAAATTCGTTACCTGTATTAAAAAATATTAAGGATATGTGAAACCACATCCTAAAAACACACTCAAACTGCAGAAGTAAGATACATTAGAGTACATTTCCTTTCTACAAGTTTTAAATTCCAAAGAATACAGAAAACGGTCATTATTAGAATCTTTCTCAGAACATTTATGCTCGTTAGCAGGTTCGTTTGGCCAATAAAATTAGCAGGGCAAAATCCATGGAAGTATAAAAAAACCCACTATCATGCCATGCTTAAAAATTTCTCATTCCATCTGTTAATAAGAGCAACAGAAATTCAGTCAACAAGGATACAAATTTTAGCATCACTATGAAACCTCAAAACATCACTGTAAGAGTATAAACCCATTGTTTTAGAGTGCGTAACAGGAATCAGCAATACCATTCACACTGCCAGCTTCCATAAGCACAGAAGCAGAAATCACCCATTTTAGCAATTGAACTTTAAAACAATCAAAAGACCACCTGGATGCACTTTGACCATTTTTTTTTTCTTGACTTTTTATCCTGGCTATAAATACTTGCATCACTGCTTCCACTGCTATAAAAATAACTACTAAAAACGGTGACTTGAATCTCTGGTTCCTCACTTCCTAGAAAAATTCAAAAAGACATCCTAGTTCGTGTAGCGGGGTAGATTAAAGTGAGTAAAGCACAATGCTTAATGACGCTGTATTCAGCATTTGATATTTAAAACAAGTGACTTAAAGGGCATGACAGCTCAGGGATCTAACAGCATGTGTCAGCCACCTTGCAAGGGAAGCTCCTTTTCCAAACATAAAACATGGTGTCACAAGCACCAGAGACACTTTTCAGGCTGGGATGAAGCACGTTCCAGCTCTGGGTTCCTCTGTGTGTCCACTCATCTGGGTCCCTTTGAGCGTGTGCAAAGACCACTGTATTTCGATTTTGTTTCCTATAGTGATAATGATTCACAAGTTTGTCAGTCTAATCTTGATTATTTAGCCCACACAACTACTGAACAAAATTCACTTTAAGACAAGGAATAGGTTTATTCACACTTAGATCACACTCCATTAAAAAAAAAAAAAAACCACAGGAAAGAAGTTGAAATTTAATCAAGTAAGAAAAGCTAAGCTTCTCTTATGTAGAATCCCTGAAGCAAGTCTCAGCTGTCAAAGCTAAAGATTCACAGCAATGCCTCATTTGGAACTCAGTGTTTTGAATGACTTTCATGTATCCTAACTTTTCTTGTTTTATATACCGTCATTATTACAGTTTGAGACGAATCCAAATGGACTTAATGGTTCAAACATGTGCTATAACCCGCTGTCAAGTAGACTCTTAGTCACTTTTAGACTATTCATTTTACACAGAATTAAAATGCATTAAGTACCCTGAAAGTTCAACACACATTTCAAAGCCTATGATAGTCGATTCATCACAAAGACTTCAGAGATTGCACGTAACGTCGATTTACCATAAGAGAGAGACAAGTGGTGTACTTGGGAATACGCACGGGAAGCAGTATGATCAGATTTAAGAGGGTTTCTATGAAAAGAAAATATTCTAATGTTTCTACAAGCAGTGCCTCAAATTTTGTCAATAAACTGGAGTTTTGTGGGCAGACGAAGGGCAGGAATGCTGAGAGAAGGCAAGTGGTGTTTCCTGGATGGATACCCTGCCTGTGCAGCCACCATCTGCCGTCTCACACAGCCTGCGCAGCCTGGAAGGCCCAGAGGATACGGGCAGCAGTGACAGCTACGAATTTAGATTTTTGAAGTGATTTTTGTGTCTTTCCATGCTTCACAGGAACAAAGAAATGAACAGAGAACAAAAGAGAAAGGCTGCATATATATTTAGGAGAATCCTTCACAGTGGTGTCCGTTTTGTAAACAAACTGACAAGTTGTAAATTAAATTTCCTGTTCGAAAGCTAAGCCACTAAATTTCACATTCAGCTCGAAAGCAGAGACAAATATAAAAGAATCAGAATCACAGCAGGACTTTGAAAATGACCTTGGAATAATGCTGGACTGAGCTCTTAAACTGTGCTAACAATATGGTATGGAAAATGAGGAAAGATATTGCTACAGAACAGACACCGTATCTAACCAAATTCAATATTCTCTTAAGAGCTGGGCAAGGCATTACCTTCTCTCGTGATCTGTGCACTATTGAAAAGACAGACTACATGAGATAGCTCAGTTAAAGGTAGAAGAAAAAAATCAGAAAGCCAGATTATATATATATCTTGAAAAGACAGCTAAGAAAATCGTACCTGTTTATTAAAGAAAAACATAAAAGTGAGGGAAATAAGCAGCAGAAGATAGCAAATAAATTAGACTAAACTACCCCATGATTTCGATAGAGTATTTCACCATAAGTAGAGCATATGTCCCTTAAGTTTATACCATATACTGACTCCTCCACCTCCACTTGCTTCCTCACCACAGTAACCAGTGTTTGAGCACTGTTTTGTTTGGTTTTGGTTTTGTGGGTTTTTTTGGTGGTTTTTTTTTTTTTTTTTAAGAGCAATAGAAGTGTAGCAAAGTACAAAACCAATGTCAATTTCCTAACCATTACTAACAGCCATTAAGGACAAAAGGAATTTAACACAGTGCAGTAACTTGATAGAAGACTAAATTACTTGCTGATGTCAGAAAAGCATGTTGAGGGTCTAAACACTGTCTGGTTGCACTTCAGATGTCTGTTTCTATGGGCACCTTCTGGCCGATACACTCGTGAGACTTTTGTACACGTTGCTTGATTTTATAAGGGTCTCTTGGTTTCTCTTCACAGACCGAAAAATAGAAGTTCATAAATTATGACAGAATGAATTCAAGTAGGCCTTTTTGCTTATGTTACTAAGATGTGGTATAGGGAAATGAACTAAAATTTAGGATGCAAGCAGGCCTCCCTCCTGCTCTGTTAAACTCCTGAGAGTGCTTCTGCACTTGAGATGCATTAAGGCGATGCATCCTTTACCAAAAAAATACATAGAACATACTTTTTTTTTTAATGGCTATTTTTTCCTAATTTAACTTTATAACAAATGAAGGGAGGGTCTAGGAAAGGGACGATACAGGTAACTGACCAACACTTACTTCTAGAGATAACCAATGGTACCTGGGAAGCATGTGCTGCTCCCTTTTCCATGTTCCACTTCTCATTTCTGACAAGGATCAGCAACATTCACTTCTTGATAACTGTGAACGCCTCTAAGCACAGAAGTACTGTTGGGATTTCTTTTCCTGTAATTAATTTGCTGTTTGATGTAAAGGTCCAAACTACAGATTGACATGAAGCCAGCTGCTACAAATGATGCAAATCAAGACAATGGAACTAATGTGGGGGAGGCAGAGAACAAAGCTGAAATTAACTGAAATTCTGATTAGAGAAACAAAACAAAGACAAAGCATGGAAGTGCAATGCATACTAATTTTATCTAGGAATTAATTCAAGTTTGCTACTTCCTACATATTGTGCCTACTGGACAACTTTACTATGTACAAGATTTCAAGATCACAATTCCAACAACTAACTAACTTTCTGTTACTATTACGAAAATTCACATCTCATTTGTTCATTAGGCTAGAAATGCATTTATACCACAAAATAGTTATGCTGCTGATGATCACTTTGAAGCTGCGCCCCATGGGTCATTAAAGTTTTCTTGATCTCTCTTCTTTAGACATCTTTACTAGCAATTCTCTCTCAAAGAATCAGGCTAAGCAGAACTGAAGGCATATTTAAAAGATGCAGCAGGCAGTGTCAAAAGATACCTGTTATTTTGGTTGGTTTGTATTTTGAATTAAGTATACCATTAAATACTTTAAAAACAGTTAAAGCAAGTAGTTGATTTGATACATCAAAGGTAAGAAGTTTAACGTTGTATAAGGCTGAACAAGTTTTTAAATGATCTAAAATATTATAAAAAGATCTTAATTAAAGCTGATGAGCTGAAGACTGGACACATTGGGACAGAATTTCAACAGTTCTACCTTTATGTATTCCTATTAAAGTAAATGGAGTTACAACAATTTACACAAGCCAGATAATCAACTCATCCAGGAGTTGTAACTGATTTGTATTTAAACTTCACTACCTTTATGAACAATGATGACAATGCAACAATCTGCAGATTATAAATAGAATCAATGTAAATCAGATCTAGATAGCCTATGATATTTATCGTTATTTCAAAAATAAACATTTCAAATCAATTAATCCTCATTTTCCCTAGTTGTGAAGCTCTTAGGTATTATTTGCGCTAGTACCAAACCTTCTTCAGCCTCTTCAGTAATTAAACTTAACATTCATACTACCAAAACCGAATAAGAAACTCTAAATTTCAAATTATGAGAGAATGAGCGTCATTACAAGCATTCATTTAATCGTCGTCATCCACACAACAATACAATAAAGTGAAATTCCAAATGGACTCCTGTTGAAACACTTGGGTTAGATGACGGAGACCTTCATATTTTTTTTTAGTCTCTCTAGCACTGGTATTCAGTGACATATTGGTCCCCAAAAGACTAACAAAAGTCAATTCAGGCAAACAGTTATATTGTAGTTACTGCATAAAACACAGACTAGCAGAAATATCACATAAGAGGAAGTGGTAAAGAGATAGGTATTGGTAAAATCAGTTATGTGAGAAAAGTATTTTTCTCCTATTTTCTGAAAATATCAGATATTTTCTCCTTTCAGCCTATGATAAGGCAAAAATCAGGATAAACATTGTATTTGTTTTGAAACTCAGATCTTCCATATCCCCTAGGGGAGAAGGGAAGGGGTGCTTAACCTTGCCTGTATTAAAGCCTCAAAGAATGCATCTCCTCTGGTGTGACAGTCATGCCTCTAATGTATCAAAGACATAGGAAAATATTAAGTCCCTAAAATGGTTACCCTAGGTCACATCAGGGATACAGTACTCTAGCCACAGTAGCTGACCAGAAGAACCAGGCCAGCTAACAGAATGAAATTTTGAGGAATTCCCTAGGATGTCTGACGTGTTGCTCCAAGAAGAAATCTTTCAGTTCATCTAGAAATGTAGTTTCTTGTTCTTCCACCAGCATAACATTGATTTAATTTATATAGCACTAAGTGAAGGCTTCTGTTATAACAACTTTTTCTGCTTTTACAGCCTCTTCTTTAGTACTCTCAACCTCAACTGTTATCACAGCAAACTGTTTGAAAGTATGGCTTTAACCCTGTTCAGGCATGACATTCCAGTCCTGCTTCTTAACATGCTAGTAAACGCTATTGAACCAGATTTGTCCATTTAAATTGCCTATTTCCAACAGTGACCAAAAGGTGCCTAGAAAGCAGGTGCCTAGAAAAGGACCAAAGAATACGAGAAGTATGAATGATGCTTCCTCTTAACACACTCCACCAGCTTCCATTCATTTTCAGGACATGACAATGTTGTTTTTTTTTTTTTTTTACCTCCTCCTCTTACAGACTATACTTTATGCATAAAACTAACATGGAAGCCTGTACTACATTTTCACACAGTCAGCATAGGCAGGTAGGACTTTCAAATGTCCTACCTATCATTTCAATATCCGAGCTTTTAAATAGTGAACATGCTCCTACTGAGGCTTTAAGCCTTGCCCTCTGCCCTGAGAAATCCTAAAGAAAATTATGATGGTGGTCCTCCCCAAAACCATAAGGATCAAACTGCAATACTAACTACAATTTCTTCCAAATTCTATGATTAATTGTTGAAGCTCTGAAGAAAATGTAAAAAAAAAAAAAAAACACCAAAAAAAACCCACATTAAAAAATCTTCAAGGTAACCTGAAATAAATTTTCAGAATTTTACCCTTACATATAGGAATCACAGCTTTTTGGGTTTTCGTAACTACTGGTAGTTGTGAAACTTTCTGTATGAGACTGCTGTTTCATAAAATAAGATTTGTGCGTTGGGAAATATCAGCTCTGCCAAAACCTTAATTGGGACAATATACTCTCCATCTCTTGCGACTTTTATATTAAAATGTTAGAAATTATTTTTATATTTTACATTAAAATATTAAAGAACCAAGACTGGGTCACGGAGAAACTGCTTACGGACTCAAAGGGTTTGGGACCACAGCCGGGGTGTAGGAGACTTGCCTGTCATGATCCTGGACATTTTGCAGATGACCCTATTCCCTTTAAGTATCTGTCTACAGCTGGTTTGGATAAAACTCAAAACATTTCAAGAACTCTGAAAATTGGCTTCTATTCTTACTTACCAAGAAATGAAAACATAAGATTTTTTTTTTCTCAAATCAGAAAGAATAAAGTACAGTATAAAAAAAATTACAAACCCATGAAAACTCTGTGTATATAAACACATTATTCATGACATGTACCAAAGCTTTTGGCAACAGAAAATTGTACAGCATTGCTCAGCAGGAAAATGTTAACTTTAGAAGTTATATTCATCATGCTAACTATTTTACTACCTTTTATACTTTTTTTAAAAGGGCATTTACTGGTTACTGACCTTTTCTTCTCCTTTGTAGCACACATCACTTGCAATGCCTTCTTGTCAAAGCACACAGACCAGCTTTATTATTCCCTCAGTCATTAAGGCAAACAGGCGCAGGTTAATACAAACAAATCATCCAGGAAAGTAAATATTCTAGTATCAGACATGTTGTTTAAATTCAAGAGGCTTCATAATTTACTATTTCTTTTTCACAGAAGCTGACAAACGCTTACAGAGTCTGTGCTCTTGCAAGATACTCTTGCAAGATTGATTTTACACTACTGTTAAAAGGTCCAGTAGCCTGATTTCCCTATTTTAATATACTGGTCGCTTCAAATCACATCGTGCTACTGCTTGGTACACAATTAGTCAAGCCTAGATAAATACACTTAATCTGTACATTTAATTTTTGAAGGGATGCCGCACCTGTAACCTCTAGTCTAACCTGCTGCACTGAAGCAGGATCAAGTCAAACGTGAAAACTGACCCAGCCTCAATGCATGAGGTTGCACTGAAGGTACATTTAAGTCCTAAAGAAGAGCTTACACCATAACTCTTGCTTTGTACTTTCTTTTTGTCCTGGTTTAACCCCAGCCAGCAACTAAACACCATGCAGCTGCTCGCTTATCCGCCCACCCCCCCGGTGGGAAGGGGGAGAGAATCAGAAAGGCAAAAGTAAGAAAACTCATGGGTTGAGATAAGAACAGTTTGGTAATTGAATACAATAATAATAATAAATGGTGAAAAGGAAAACAACAAGAAGAGGAGCAAAACCCTGATGCAAATGCTCACCACCTGCCGATCAACACCCAGCCAGGCCCCGAGCAGCGATCGCTGCCCCTGGCCAACTCCCCCCAGTTTCTGTACTGAGCGTGACGCCGTATGGTATGGAATAGCCCTTGGGCCAGGCTGGGTCAGCTGTCCTGGCTGTGCCCCCTCCCAGCTCCTTGTGCCCCTGGCAGAGCATGGGAAGCTGAAAAAGTCCTTGACTAATGTAACAACAACTGCAACATCAGCGCGTTATCAGCATTGTTCTCATACTAATCCAAAACACAGCACTACGCCAGCTACTAGGAAGAAAATTAACTCTATCCCAGCCAAAACCAAGATGCTTTTTTCAGTCTTTTTTTCTCTGCAAGTACCTTGAAAAAATTGAACGAGAACTATACATTCATTGGTATCTTTGGTAGATGCTTATAATAGAAATGTTAAATCACTTTAAAATTTAAAGCTTTTTTTAGAAAGGTCAAATAAATGTCGTTGACATCTAAGCACAGTTCTGCCCCCTCTTCAAAAAATGTTTAAAAATACATGTAATTTTCTGGGTTGTGGTATACCATTAAATTACTTGCTTCTTTCCCATTCCGCCTTCCTATCAAGGCTGTCCTATCTTCACTCATTTCCTAGTGATGCTAAAAAGTTGGAGTTATTGTACTGAACAATTTCATAATGTTGATAAACCAGTTCCAAGTTCTTAAAGGAGACAATTTTCCAGTTGTTCTAACACAAGTTCCAACCATACTAAATAGCAATGTTTAGTCCTCATATTTCAAACCTCTACCTCCCTTTTGTCAGATCAATTACAGAAAAAATCCTCCAGGTAACAGGAAAACAAGCCATTCTACTCAGAAGCACCAACTCTGTATACCTGCATTAGGAAAGGCTGGGTGGCTGAAGAGCTTCCTTACATAGAGGAGTAGCCAGGCACAGGCATAGTGGACAGACCGTGGCATTGCTTAGTACAATTTACTTTACTTTTCAACAGAAGCAGAGCGCATGATGGTTATGCCAGCATATTCGTATTTAGTAGAACAACATTCATGCAGGGAAAATATTTATCTGGAATAAATACTTCTTTCACGTACTTATTTGTAGGGTTCCATCAAGAGTATTCAATGAAATATTCGTGGCACCACTGATAATAGTATTCAGTTCCTAGAGGCAGATTCATGTTTTCCCTTGAATGCTTTAGCAAGCAGAGCACAAGAGTTTCTGTAGTTCATGCTGATGGACCATGAGAAATCATCTAGACTAGCAGGGACCCAGAGAGGATGTTTATTTTACTAACCTACTCTTAAAAACTTTCAGTCCTGAACGTTTACATTTCAGCACAGCCCCCC
>VZTL01059313.1:36859-51870 GCA_013400535.1 Scopus umbretta
GAATAATAGGCATTTTGTGAAAGAAGGAGCACAATGAAGACTGTTAAAAAAAAAAAGAAAAAAAAGCAGACAGTACAGTCTTGAGTAAAACTCAATAGACAAAACAGAAGAAGGTGGATTGTGAGAAGCCATGCAGGTTATGGAGAAATCATTTGAAGGATAAGAGATCAGGATGGAGAAGTGAGCAATAGTGAAAGACAAAGCAGAGCATCAGAATGACAATGTTCAAATTAAATGGTCTTATCTGGGGTTGGGAAAAGACAGGGATGTAGCAAAGTATGCTTGCATAAGAGAAAAGTTATGTCCAAAAAGATTCTTAGTAATTTTCATTGTAAGTTAGCTTTTTTTTGCATAGGCACAGACATCCACCTTATGCCTACTAGCTTGACTACAGATGGCCTAGTCATGCCGTCCCCAGAAACGTAAAAAAAATGCACAGAGAATGTCAGCTCTCTTGTCTTCAGACACTACTGACATGCACACAGAATCTACCTGCAACTGCCGTATCATCTATGCTGGGAAATCAGCTCCTTTCTTTTATATACGCCATTACATGCACTACAAATATTTGTATCTACATAACACATACTTCACATACAGAAGCGATGCAATAAGGAAACAAAAAGGCAAACAGGCACTGACTGGGAACTCATTCCACTGTCCACAAATCAGGCTGGTCAACCTTATGCCAAAGAAGAAAAAAAGTAATACAAAGTCTTGCTTTCTTGGAACAGTACATACCAGCCATCAGACTATTTCTGGTTGCAGCTCTGAACACCATCTTACCTGATGTCCTCAAAGAAGTACATTCCCGAGATTCCTCCTAGAATCACGTATTACTGCTTTGAGCCTACATTAAAGCTTCCTTCCTTCAGCTGCCTCCTGCCCTCCACCCGAGGCTGACTCAACCCTGCCATGCTGAGAATGTATTTATAAACTTCCCACAAACAATTTGTTTTAAAACCATCTTCTCAAGATCTTCACAATTTTAAACACCTCCCTTTTGCCATTGTTTTCAGTGGTATTTTCAAAAACAGAATTCTGTGGTTATTGTAAAGTCTTTGAAAAGGCACAGCATCATACTGCTAGCTACACCACCTTTTCCTGAAAGAGATGGAAAACACCAATCAGCCAGTACAGCAGCTGAAGCGAGTGGTACCTGGGCACTGTGGCACAGTTCTTAAAGAGTCCAGAGACTTACTGCTGATGTGCTCAGCCTCAAGGCTCTGGCTGACAATGTTACGCAACTCTGGTGTACAAAAGAAGTGCTTCTAAGTTGACATACTAGATATGTTTCAATATAATTAAGAAAATGGATTTATTGGTATTCTGAATGTTACATAAGTATTTGCGAATTTTGAAGGTACAAGCAATATTCTGTTTGCAGGACTTGGCACTTTTTCAAAGCAACCTATCTGTGTAATGTCTCACCACTGTGAGCTTACACATACACAAACTTAATATAATATATAAAAATAAAAACATATAATATAAACTTACACAAAAATGTAATCAAATGGTCTATTTGTTTCTAAACGCAATTCTACACAACCGCTGAAATCTTAGGTGGAACTAATACCTAACTTGAGCTATACTTTAGATATGCAAGGATATTTGCTTAGGAATTAGTTGGAACAAACAGAAAACAGGTAAAAATCAAGCAGAAACCCAGCTACGGAGCTAGGTGTACTGCATGTGAGCTAGTCCTATTGTGGAAAGTTTCCAGTTTGTAACGTTCTCCCTACAGAAGACTCCACTGCAACGGTGATCATGCTATCCACACATTTTTCAGCAATGCAGTCACCAACATTTCGGATGGGCTACCTGCCTCCGTGCCCTTCAACCTCTCAAGGGAAAATACATACGCAATAGGAATTCATATTGGTAGATGATCATTGTTGTCTTCAAGTGCATGTTTTCTAGATTTACATGAGGGTACCCAAGGTGAAAACATGGCTTGCACTTCAAACACAAGGTAGCAGTGTTGTGACAGCCCTTATTTGAGGAGCCTATTTCACATTCTCTGACTACATTTCATTGATACCTATTCCTACAAAGACCTGCTTCACTTATAAAGTTACCTTGGAGTCAGAGAAGCCTGTCTGTGAGCACGGTCCTTAGCAGGTCTTTCAGACATGTATGGTATCACATGTCCTAGCACTACGCTTTGGTCTGAGACACAGAACAAATGAGAAAGTTGTGCAGAGCTCCTGAAGAAAAAGCAAAAGAAACCTGATGTATTTGTGATAGATGACAGCACATCTCTTCCTGGCATACTGACTGGCATATGCACTTTCTGTGCTTAAATAACCCAGGCTTTACAATCCAGCTCAGTTCTGATGAGTGCATCATTAACCAATCTACTGTGAATGAAATGCAACGCCTATATAATTAGGTCTGGACATAGTTTAGTCTCTGAGGTAAGTTGTAGAGCTCAAAGGCCTTCTCCGAGTCCTTGGACAAAAAAACCAAACAAACAAAAAAACAAAAATCAAAAAAACAAACCCAAACAAAACAAAACCAACAAACCCAAAATGCAGAAACCAGCATGGAAAGTAAAAGTCCATTTCCTAATCTCAAAATATAAGTTTATAGAAATAAAAGGAGTACGAAATTTGATATAAACTTGTAACACTCTCATGCAGAAAATCTTAATGTTAGCAGAGAGTTTCACCACACTAAGTGTGAAAAAACAGTAAAATGATTCCAAAATAAGTCATATATCACGTTTCATAAGAAACTTCTTACATTAAAAACCTTGCAGGTTCCTAACTCTGCAATTAAACATTATGGCAACATAAGTCAAAGAAGTTTTTTTTTAAACATAACTACATCTTCCAGTCACATCTACTGTTTAGAAAATAAAGATCAGTAAGACACAGACATATTTTCAAAGTGTTCATTTGAATGTTTTAATTGTTATGGAGTTTGACACCACCACTCTAACATAACGGATGTAGTGCTCTGCTAGTAAATCCAAACCCATTGTGAAGAAAGGCAAACGTTATGACCCAAATTGCATATTAGTAATCTTTCAGAATACAGAAAGCCTTCCAAAAGAGAAGAGTTGCAAGCATTTTAAAGTCAGGTTTCTTTTACCGAGTTCTCTCAAAATAATTTGTTTCAAGAAATAGACTTGCCTCAGTGAGCTCAAAAAAGCATAGCCCTGGCAAAATCCAGCATGCCTACTGTTCAGCACAGTGTATTTTCTTTCTACAACTATTTGAATTCCACTACTTCCTGGGAAGACATTTAAATTTTTATTGTGCTTATGCCTCTCAGCAAAAGAATGTATGAGGCTGATGCTACATCATCAGGCACTGAGGATTTAAGGTTAGATCAGCTTTGTTTGTTGTTGGTTGCTTTTTGTTTGTTTGTGGGTTTGTTTTTTTGTTTTGTTTTTAATACACAGCAGATGAAAATAAATGCCAACTGCTGACACTGAAAAGATTGGCCAACTACCCCCTTTGCTTCAGGGCTACTGCTGTGCGATAAATGAAATATTAGCCATCTGTAAAATTCAAACATGTTGGGGAAAATATAATTACAGTATCCACATTTTGAGATTCATACACTTTCCTAATGGTTTAAAACAATCCTGAGGTAGGACATATCAGTTATTTAATCTGCTTTCCTATACAGTTATTAAAGTAAATGTGATATATGAGGTAAGAAGATTCATGAAAGGAACTGTATGCATAGACAAAGGACTCCACGTGTGGGCAACAAGTAAAACCGAGCATCTCATACTGCCACTTTCAAACGCTCACACTAAACCGTTTTTGGATAGCAATACACTGCATGAGCTGCAAGACGTAAAAGGGCCTAAAATATATCCCAGCTATGTATGCTTGAGCTTATCAGTTGACAGCTATTTTGTGTCCCTAGTTATTTAACCCAACAGCAGAGTTTGAAGACGGGAGAAAGTAAGGGTGAATCAGACCCCGCAGAAAGTGGAAAACCATGTCTATAAAGAAGCCAAGATGCTGCATCAGGAGTGGTAGAGGCTCTTGCCGAGTTTAGGGCTAGCCAAGATTGGACTACCCTGCTGGTCACAGGGATTGAGAGGCCAAAGTCCAGCTGAAGGTCTGGGCCAGCAGTCACTGGCTCCTACAGCTTTAAAACATTGCTTATCAGCTGGCCCATGCTGCCTTGTAGGGGGATAAGTAACTCCGCGCAAGTCCAGCCTAGCCCACTCGGACTGCCTATAGCAATCAGCAGAAACTGCTGCAAGTCCTCCAAGCACAGCTGTTGATCCACAAAACTGCACCATGACACTGAGAAAAGAGTGATGCTGCTCTTATTTGTAGCCCATAGTCCCACTTCAAGCACCGAACAGCACAGTAACTCTGCATAAGATACTATCTTGGGAAAGAGCGATGAGATCTATGTCTCGCTGCCAACACAAGTGTTGGTTGAATGTTTCCTAGCTCTGAAGACAAAGCAAAACCACCAACCACAAATCAGAACACATCACAGTGTTATGCATTACTTTTTTGGCGTTTCCACTCAAACCAACACAGTGTTTCAGTAGGATTTGCTGGGTTTTTAGAAGGAATCTTTCTCTAATAACTCAAGTTAAAACAGGTTGATGTTAGAGAAAACATTTAACAGTATGTTCATTTAGCAGTAGTTTAGATAGGGATTCTCATTAATCAAGTAACAGATTTCAGTGGTTAAAGAAGAATGACACTAACTGAAGTCAAAACTAACTGATTATTTAAGCTAGGAAAATACAAGCCTCCCACAACCTCCCTGTGGAATTGTGAGTATTTTGAGCAACCTGAGGAGAAAAGGGGAAGCCCCACGAGTTTCAAATTCTCATTTGCACTATGCCAAATTGAACAGTACATTTACATTCAGATTCATTTTCTTTCAGCTTACTAGTAAATAAATAGGTAAAAACAGTACTATAAACAGTTAAATTCTATCAAGTGAAAATAATTTCCTGTTTTTTAATCTCACAAAATTTTGACTTTTCATCTTAATTTGGAAGGAAAAGTAGCTTTAAAATATACTGATATTCCAAAGAATGAAACTGCTGCTTTGCAGAGCGTGTTTCAAAAGCAGTGTCCTCAGTGGTTCATAAATATGTATGTTGGTATAAAAATAATTAGTGTATATATCAGAAGAACATCCCCATCAATTTACCTACTTCGTGTATTCATTGTTTCAGTCTTTTTTCTCCCTTTCAACTTGTTCATTGTTATCTTTAGGGTTGGTTGTTGTTTTTTTTTTTTTTTGTAAAGTACTGANTTTGTTTTTTTTTTTTTCGGGGGGTGGAAAATTTTTTTGGTTGCCTTTTTTTTTTTTAAGATATTCTTACATAAGAAATGTAAGAAGGTGACTTCTTTATTTAAGACTATAACCAGACACTTGAAAGCAATTTTTCTAAGTGATGGTTATTAGTTTTAACATATTTCCAATGTGCTAACATAATAATTCCATGGTGACAGCATAATCTGCTGCAAGATCTCTGCTCATTACAATCTATCGTAAACAGGATGCCTAAAGCAAGATTATTTGTATTGTTGGGTTTTTTTGGTTTGGGATTTTTTTTGCTATGTGGAAATGGATATTGAAGCTTGCAGGTTTGGCTTTTTTTCAGAAAGAACAGTTAGAGATCACTAGTCAGGGTCTCTGGTACTTTGCCATGCTACAAAAGGGGCAGGTTTTAAGAAGAGTCACATCTGCCTAACTGATGATCACCTGAACTACTTATGACTATCAGTCCGTACATTGAACTAAGAAGTCGACTGTTCAGTCATGGAACAGAAAAGGTATGGTGCAAACTGAAACACCTTGCCTGTCTGTAAAGGAGATCTACTAATGAAGGTGCACAAAAGATACACAGTAATGAGCAAAAACTTCCGATGATGTAGTTCTGACCTGTTCAAGGCAGTAATTGCCCTGGTGTTCTCTCTCTTTCACTGGAATAGGGACCAAGTCTCACACAGTTTTCAAAAGAGTTATTCTGAACTTTTTGCAAGATACATGTCTGCCAGACAGAGGGTGACTGTACCTGCATGATCTTAAAAATCATAATTCATTTAAAATCACTGAGATGTGCTGCTTCCACAAAAATACTTTTAAACTGAAGGAGGGTAGATTTAGACTAGATATAAGGAAGAAATTTTTTACTTGGAATGCTCACTACATCAGCTCCTAAAATTTAGTATAGATTTGCAATTGCTTCATGTGGACGTTATGCATACAAATGTTTTATATAGATGGAATTGTTACAAAATTTCATTTTAAAGCACCTTAAAACTGATCCTCAAACAGACTTTATTCACATATCAGAGAATCAAAAACAAAAAAGGAAAAGTTAAAATATAATAGCAACATAATGCCTGCATTTTATTAAAATACTTTTATGACTGCTTACAACACCAGAATAGCATAAAGGTTGTAATTAAGAACCAGTCTTTGAAGAGCATCATCTTCTAATGCTTATCTACAATTAATTACATTGGACATTGAGAACTTCTGATGCCATGCTTTTAGACTATGAAATAAAAAAACCCAAATTGTTCTGCATAGCATAGAGTTAGCAACTTTATAAAGCAGGACCTTGTTTAAGTAACTGAGGATGGTGCTACCAGTATGGGTGTGCGCGTGGAGAATGCAGCTACTGTGAAGGCTAGGTCACCATCACAAGTATCCTGATGAACAGATGGGCTTGATTTACAAGTGTAATTCATAGATAATCTCTACTCACCTTTACATTAAACCAGGGTCAGCACAACAGAAATATGGGTGAAACGGGAAAAAAAAATACAGGAAAAGAAAAAAAACAGAGGAGAGAAGAAAAACGATTTAGCAGGTTTACATAAAGCCCAGCAGGCAATTGCCCAGCAGGCAATAGCTTTGGAAGCTGAAGCGAAACATCACTTTTCAGATAAAAAGAGGACTTGGAGAATTGGTACTGATGGCAGCTTTGCTACAAGTAGCAAGTAGTTTAAAAAATACTCTCCAAAATCTGTAAGATCAGAGACAATTGTCCAGTGAGGCCTTCATCATATTTTTGTTTGCATGTGGGGAGACAGGAAAAAAAAATATATTGCAATATTGAGACAACAGGCTTAAAACAAGATCATAGAATGGTATGGGTTGGAAGGGACCTTTAAAGGTCCACTAGTCCAACCCTCCTGCAACGAGCAGGGACATCTTCAACTAGATCAGGTTGCTCAGAGCCCCATCCAACCTGACCTTGAATGCTTCCTGGGATGGGGCATCCAACACCTCTCTGGGCAACCTGTTCCAGCGTTTCACCACCCTCACAGTAAAAAATTTCTTCCTTATATCTAGCCTAAATCTACCCTCCTTCAGTTTAAAACCATTACTCCTTGTCCAATTACAGCAGGCCCTGCTAAAAAGTCTGCCCCCATCCTTCTTATAAGCCCCCTTTAAGTATTGAAAGACCACAATAAGGTCTCCCCAGAGCCTTCTCTCCTCCGAGCTGAACAATCCCAACTCTCTCAGCCTTTCTTCACAGGAGAGGTGTTCCATACCTCTGACCTTTTTTGTGTCCCTCTTCTGGACCCGCTCCAACAGGTCCAGATGTTTGTTGACATTTAAAACATACTAGACTGTAACTGAATGTTATTTTATTCTTTCTTCAAAAAATCAGTTGTAGCAGAATATATCCTTTCTGCATGTTTAGTTAATCTTTCACATTCTCCTTCCCTCATACTTCTGAACGGGGCATACCTTAAAGGAACAGCTTTAAGAGACATCAGAAGATCCACAAGATGCACTTGCTTAAGTAGCATTATTCCACTCCCCTTCCTTAAGGTAACCATTCTGACTACAGGCAGAAAGACTAGAGAAAAAATTTTGGCCATTTACCCCCCAATAGTATGTCTTTTGATGAAGAGGTTTTAAGAGGTACTCAGTGTCATCAGGCAGAGCTTCTGCCAGTTGTGTATTTCACCTATCAGTTTTCAGGTTTTAGTACAGAAAATTGTTCAAATAACTAGGAAATCCAAGACCCACTAAAGCACTCCAGCACCTCCTGATGACTACCCTATTACATACATAACTCCAGATACATATCAGCCCATACATTAAGAACACTAGTATGAGGTATATGTACATGAACCAAGCAGCATGGGTTCACAAACAGAAGCAGAGGATAACCTGCTAGACTTCAAACTACTGGTGATGGTTCTTGCTTTTATTGTTTTGGTTTGTTGTTGTTGTTGTTGTTTTTTTATTTTGAAAAAGCCTCAGAAGAGCTAAAAAAAGTCTAAGAACCTTCTATAAATTACCTGTTGGATTCACCACATCACTTCATGCCACAAGCAATTATGAAGGAAGACACTATTCAGCTTATGCTATTCCTCACCCAAAGCCAACAGTAAAGCAGAAGCTACGTATTTTGATATCTCTAGCTGCATTTATATTGACAGGAAGATGAATCTCAGAGTATATAGTCAGGTTAGGGACTGAGACACCAAGAGTGAACAAAGTGACCTGCTTTAAGTGACTGGCATATACATGATAGAACAGAGAAGTATGGGGGTTTTTTTTACAACTTCAGTTTACTTCTTGAATTTGAGAAAAGATCAAAGATAATTTTGTAATATTAAAAAGAAATCTAACTAACTCCCTCAGGGGGGCTTCACTGGGAATCAATCAAGTGCTCTTTCTTATTGGCCTAGTGCTGCAGGTACGAATAAAAGTTGCATTTTGGACAGTGCATCCTTGAGGCAACTGTGGAAAGGATGACTCTGAACAAGCATCTTCATAGATCAGAATGCTAACTTTTGTCTAGAGTCATTCCCCTAAGAAAGGAAGGTATCATGAAGCACGATTGGTTATCTGTCTTAACACTAATTTTCTTCCCCCCCAAAAAACTTTGTTCAAAGGTAGTTTGGAAAATAGTAAATAGTTGTAAAGGAATTGTCTAACACTGTGAACATATGAAATCCAAATAGTTCCAAGACATTCACCCTGAGCTATCCCCTCTCTTCATTCCATTATATTTGGCCGCTGTATTTGCAGACTACAGCTATCCCTTCCGGTTTTGAAATTCAACAATTTGGTATATACACAGACACAAATATGACAGTATTCATCGTATACTTGAAACACATTTAAATTAGCCCTAAGACCTGAATCAGCTGAAGGCATAACAAAGCTGGGAGCCATTCAAGACACAACTAACTAATCATTTTAGGTTTTCCTTGTGACACCAAGTTAATAGATACAAAATAAATTTACACTGATAAATGAGAATCGGTGTAGAAATTATTTCCGCTCCTTTCCCTACCCCAGCTTCATGTAATTGCTGGAATTTATTTTGTATGCATGTATTCACTAATTATTTTATTTTAAAACATTATTTCCAAAAATAGCATTCCATTTCACTGAAATATATATGCATTCCAAGTACTGTACTTCATGCTCGCTGTCATTGCACTGTATACAAAGAAGTGACACCACTTTCTTAGGGCCCAAGATGCAAATGTATTGCAACCATATTGAGGCACGTAATGCCTTTTGCACCTTTAAGACAAACGTTCTTTGTCAAAGGAAAAAGTAAACTTTGATTTCAGAAAAAAAAAAGCCTGCTTCCATGTCAGAAAAGCATTGTGTTACAACTGTTTGAGGAAAGCCAAATATGTACAAACGCTAAGATGATTCCTCCTTTCCCCCTCCAGCAATGCTGTATCAAAATTCAAAGTGACAAAAGCAAAACACAAACCAGATAAGAAACCATTAGAGATTACTTGCACAAAGAGATTTTGAATTGGACATATGAAATACTTCCAAGCAATGATTTTTCATTCTTTTATTTTTTTTTTAAATTAAAAAAAAAATAAACTAGCTGAAATGATAAATGCTTTTCATGGATCTTCTTTATAAAAGGAAAAACAATTCTCCGAAACAAGTAAAATTACAGCTTTATCTGCAAAAAATTAATTACCAGTATCATTACTCATTCACTTTTGTTCCATTTCATTCTTTTACACAGCCACACTATGCTGGTAGATTATTTCACTACTTGTTTTCTTATTTAGGTCCTAATAGGAACATTTTATTGTCCGAAAACAACATACCCTTTGAAAACCTGATACTGCATGGTAACAGTGGGAGGGAGGAATAGAGAGGCAGGGCTGTAATGTGAGACTAGTAAAAACTTTGTGTGTCCCTGAGTCTAGCCTCTTGGTATTCTCAGATACAGCTCATTTCATCCCTTTATAAACCGGGAGATGAAAAAAAAAAAATCATCTTCCTACAGAAAGAAAGATACGCTACAACTTCTAAACCATAATTACTACTGCTTTCTACAGGCTTTCCTCAATATATATCCCTTGTAGAAATACGTCTAGCACAAGCATTTCCATATTTACAGTTAGGCACTGATGCGGAGTGGAACATAACCCCTTCAGTCACACATCATACTGTTTTCTGTCCCTTGTTCAAGAGTGCCTAGTCTCTCTTACTATTTTCAACATATTCATAAAACAGAAAACACCACAGATCAAAAAATTACCGAGAGAATATAACATGTAGACAGCTACTTTATTAAGATAAGTTTTATTTATTTCTAGTGGCCTCTTCTGGCATTTAATTTTTCAGAGACGAGCAGTGGATTTGGTCCTGTATTCTTAAGTGCAGTGTACAAACCAAACAATAGCCTTCCTTGTAGGAAATTAAAGATTAAAAATACAGTCTTTCTGGCCTACACATATAAATGCAACTAGTAAATATGAAAAGATAATTTCACAATTGTCCTGAAAACTTTAACTATGCCCAGGTTAAACTAAAGAAAACAAAGACTATTCTGAACTAAGAGACTCCCTGTTTCATCATTTTTAACTGAGCCACACCCTTCCTTCCCAGAAGCACGAAGGCAGTCTATCAACAAATAGCACCTCATTATATTGCTAACACTAGTCACAGCCAGCACCATAACAAGTATATAGCACTACTGATTTTAGTTTTTCTTCCCCTCTCCCCACCCCTCCAACCAGAACAACAAGTTTCACATATTGGAGAAGTCAGCACAAAAAAGACAAGTTCTCTTTACATCTATGGAAATTAACATGTCAATATTCTGGCATACTTATCAACTTATGGGCTTTGAATAGTCATATTAAATTTGACATAAAAAGGTATACCACAGCTTATAGCACAGCTTCTAAAATTTAGGATTAAAAGGGGGAGGGGGGGTAGGAACCTTCATGACAAAACCAGAAATAAAATGGAACTTAAAACAAAAACCACACACTTCAGTTGAGGAGATTGGTCTGGCTAAACTTCCAATTTCTCCTTTGAAAAGCACTTGCAGGCAGGAATAAGAATTATCCCACATAGCACCTCCATTACTTTGTTCCAAATCATCTCTACTCCTCTGATCAGTGTAAATCAGTGCTTTAGCACCAAGATGCTTGCAAGCATGACATGTATTAAGATAAGAGAGCACGTGTAAGGCCCACATTGCAATAAAAAAAAACAAATTTAAAACCAAGGTAACCTAGAATTTCAAACATACCATTGCCATATAGAATATTTTCAGTAGTACGTGCTAGTTTTATTTTTTTTTCTCCAAAAGAAAAAAAAAAAAAAAAACAAAAAAAAAAAAAAGAAGGGCTCAGCAGCCTGNAAAACAAAAACAAAAAAGAGTGAATTATCAGGAAAGATAAAAAGCTAAATAAGATTTAAAAATATACTGAAAAAATACAGGGTATTAAAGATTTAATGAATCACATATTCATGAAGGTCTGCATAAAAGCTGCCTAAGTACAGCTAAATAGAACACAAGGAGGAAAAAAAGCACAATATCACAAATGAAGACTTATTAATAAAATATACATTTACATGTATTTTGGTACCTATAAGTAGCTAACTCACACTATGCTAGCTTAGATGAAAGAAAAAAAAATCCAAGTTATAGAAGTCCATCCAGTTCAGACTTCTGTACTTTTCCCTTCAAGCAATATTATGTATAATTTCTCACTTTCTAAGATGGTGGTAACCGCTATGAACTAAAATAAACAATCAATCACAAAAATAAACAAACATAAGATCAAAAGCTCAGCCTGAACCAAATTTTTTGCTTGTTTGTTTTTAAAAGGCTATACACACATATTTCCCCAGTCCTAGAGAGAATACATGCACAAAAGACACCTATGCAGAAGTCTACAATAAGGGAAAAATAATAAAGGTGTTTTAAGTGCACATCACAATCCCAGCATTGGCACTTTTCACAAATTTAAGGAGTACAAGGTAAATGGTGGAAACCATGCCGCTGATCCAACACTATACGCTAAAACAGGTGAAGGGTCTGGAAAATAAGTCTTAGAAGGAACAGCTAAGGGAACTGTTCAGTCTGGAGAAGAGGAGGCTGAGGGGAGGCCCTATCGCTCTCTACAGCTCCTGAAAGGAGGGTGTGGTGAGGGGGTGTTGGTCTCTTCACCCAAGTAAGTAGCAATAGGATGAGAGGAAATGTTGCGCCACAGGTAGTGCCAGGGGAGGTTTAGATTGGATATTAGGAAAACTTTCTTTACTGAAAGAGTGGTGAGGCATTGGAACAGGCTGCCCAGGGAGGTGGTGGAGTCACCATCCCTGGATGCGTTCAGAAAACGTGTGGATGTGACACTCCAGGACGTGGTTTAGTAGGCATGGTGTTGTTGGGTTGATGGTTGGACTAGATGATCTCAGAGGCCTTTTCCAACCTTAATGATTCTATGATTCATGATTTTCCACTCAATTTCCCTTTTTCTTTTATTTGCATTATTGTTTTGAAATAAGACATATTACTTCTTCATTATGAAGACACAGGTTGGGAGCTTAGGCTATGCAAAGAGCTGACCTATAATACAACCATCAAGATGATCCAGGCTTCCCTATAATGTTTCATTTTGTATTAATAGTTAGCCTGATGTAAAAAAACTGATGAGCTTTAGGGAGCTGTTTCAGACCGTGGAGTGACTCAAGCCAGGAGCGGATTAATAGATTACTTCTAAATAATATCTTTAAAAAATGGTCGTTAAGAAGCTATTCAGTGGAAATACCTTGTTTGCAGGACCTGCTCTGAATTTCACAAAAAGATCTGAGTAACTATCCCAAATGAGTAAAAGTTATGGGCTTCTGGCCATAAAAAAGACCACACGAGCGTTCTTGACTGTGAATAATCCTCTGTTCTCCTTGTGATGTTAAGTCACTTGTCCTGTTACTCCTCCAGCTCTACACTTTTACACAATACATTTAGAACAAAGTAGTCTTTTATATTCAACAAGACATTTCAACTAAAAAAATGCATGTTCTATTCGCAAAAAAAACCCTAACAAAATTAATTTTCTGTTCAGCCAAAACTAATTTTACCCTCTTCCTAAACTCTCATTCTAATTTACTCCACCATAAATTCCTCCTCTCCCTTCTTGAGAGCTTACTAAAATCAGCTCTATATTCCTACAACAAGATTAACCTCATAATACTTAACTCTGAAGTAAAACTAAACCACTCCATTTTCACTGTATTTTTATCAATTTCCATGAGCTCATGGAAATAGTTTACCCTGAATTATGTACAGGAATGCAATTTTTTAGTGGGAAAGAAAGTGACTGTGCTGAGTTAATGAAGCCTGCAGCTCCACTCCAATACCAACCTGATTGCGTACCCCCTCTGCACCCATGTTCTCCTGGTCTGCCTTCTACTTGCGCCTCCTCCCACCAACACCAATACATAGCTACCTCTCTATGACTGCTATTATAAAAAAGTATTTTTTCATTAAAACTCTTGACATATGGAAGTCACCAAATGGGTTAAAGCACTTCCAAGATTTTCTTTTTGTAAACCTCAACAAGGTTATAATAACTTACAACAGAAGTGTACTCCAAATCAAAGCATGTAGTCTACGCTTGCGGTGATAAAGTCTAGTGACATTTGAAGCCTACATAGTTTGAAATTTCAAACTGAAGAACCTCAAAAGACATCTGAGAAAGACAGGGCAACTTTTATAAAGGATGCTTTAATATGCTTTGCTCTGCAGAACTAGCCACTTAAGAAAACTTGCACCGATACCTTGCCACTTGAAAATCAATGCAAATTCAATGACAATGTTGTTTAAATTCATATTCTACTAAATTTCTGAGTAAGCATTGGATTGATGGCCTCAGAAAATTATGACAATGAACAGATTTTAAGCTGATCAATAGGGCTTGTGAAAATAAGAAGTTCTTGAACTTATGAAGATATCTTTTTTTTTATTCCAATGTCATCACAGAACGTGTTATCTCAGTTTAAACTACATTGATTCAGGGAATTAATGACACTACTGAGATGAACTCATTTCAAATTACCACAACTGCACACATTAAAATCCAAATTGGAATGTTTGCCTAAGGATCTATTATTCAGACTTTACTAATACAAAATGTCACCTGCTCAGTCATGTCTCAAAACAACAATTCCTTACTGAATAACATGTGGGGTTTAATTCTATTTGGCTCTGCGTTGCCTGAAACCAGTCTGAGAAAGAACAATGCATCACCAAAGGTAGGGTTGCTGATTAACACATTCTTATGCATGCTCTTACACCAGCTCACTATAGTTTTATGTTGCTAAATTACTTGATTGGGACATCAAGGAAAACACAGTTTGTGTCACCTCTCATTAAAAGCCAGTTTACAAAGTATAATCAGGAAGAACTTTTTTGCTCTTTGGTAGATGGTTGTGGACAAAATAGATCCATTTTTCCCCTTGGGCATACAATTGCTGAGCCCCTTCCAGATTACTGAGTACAGACGGACTACAAAAAGTAGAAGTAAAATGCAGCTGGATGTGGTGACAGGCTGCTGTAACTGGAGGACTTGTGGGTGAAATGATGGCTGGAGGCCATCTTGGGCATAGCAATCATGAAAAGATAGAGTTTTCGATTCTTGAAGAAGTAAGGAGGCAGGTGAGCAGAACTGCCACCTTGGACTTCCAGAGGGCAGACTCCGGCCTGTTTGGGAGACTGGTTGATAAAAACCCCTGGGAGGCAGTGCTGAAGGGCA
>VZTL01059315.1:0-22626 GCA_013400535.1 Scopus umbretta
TAAGCTGAAACCAGGACACTAGGTAAATTGAGTGCCCTGAGTCTCTCATAAAACATGAGCTCTGATTGTTTACTTACTCTCTCAGATACTTTCTGAATTGTGCCCAATTTCTAAACATTTTCTTGAAGAACGTGCACCTCAACCAGACATGCTGCATTTCAGCAGTTTTTGCAATAAAACAATGACAGTTTTTACATGTCTTTCTGTAGCAAAAGTGGAAAAGGCAGAGAAAAAAGGAAGAAATCACAGAATGGGGGAGAAAAGAAGAATGAAAGGGGTTAAAAAGAGGCAAAATAACAATGGAAAGAAAATGGAGAAGGAAGGAAAGACTCAAAGTAGGACAAGGTAGTAAAGAAATAAGTAACTATTGAAATAGAAGCTCAGGAAGAAGCAAGAGATGACGAAAAGACCATGCAAAGCAGTGCCTATTTACAAGTATGCTTCAAAAGTTATCTTGGCAGTTCTAAGAGGCTGACACTCAGTCCTGCTACCTATCCCTCCACTCCATTATTTCAGGCAATCAATGATCTCCGACAGTGATCGTTGCATGATCCTCCCTGCTTAAGAACACACATGACACTTTTGCAGAAATTTTTGGAAGCAGAGCTCATTAGCACCACAAGGCACTAAAAAAACCAACCAACTTCCCCGAAACCCACCTCCCATGTTTCAGCTGAACTCCGCAAGAGAAACCTGGAAGGGACTGTCTTTTCCCATCCCCCACCCTGCAAATACCTGCCTCGCTTCAAGGCCAGCACTGGAGTACTCAGTCAGAAGAAACAAAAGGCACATCCGCACAAAGCACACATATGGAGCTCTGGGCTCCAGTCATCAAGCCTGGGACATCTGTGGCTTTCTCAGGCTGCCTGCGTGTTCAAGTAATTAGTCCAAAGCCAGCTGTCCCCTTCTCGCTCTTCACCCTTTATGCTCCCATTGCTTCTACTACCACTGTCTGTCCAAAGAGTATTTTGTCTGATGGATCACCAGAAGAGTAGCTTTTTTGTCGTTATTTATTCTTTGGAAAGAGGGATTGGAAGAGAACTGGTGAGATGGTAAAGAAGAAAGGACTCTTCTGAGTACGTCTCATGAGACACCTCAATGTTTCCAAACAAGCTTTTGCCACACCAGAGGAAAGATTTGCTTTAACCTTCATATTCTGAAGTTATAAACTCCAAATGCTTGTGCCAGTACTGAAGATGCAACCATCAATAGTGAACCTGCCTGTTCAGGAAAGCTTACTGCTTTACGGACACATTCAGCTCTTGTATTCTGGGCCTAAATTCCCTCTCAGAATTCCAGAAGTAATTCAGGGAAATTAATGAACTGTATTTCAATCTCAGGATGCTCCCTTCAATGCACTCCTTTCTGAAATCTTTCTGCTGATTTGTGCTAGAGCAAGCTAGAGGTACCATGGGAGGCAGGTCTCCACATCAGTGGTGGTTATCACAGTGCAGCTGAAGAAACCCAGCTGAAGCTTTTTCCAGTTGTGTGAAAGCAGGAGCGAGAACAGAACCAGCCCTTCGGTCCTCATCTCTGAAATTACATTTGTAGCTTTGCCCCAAAACCGGGCTCCCAAACAGGCCCAAGCTGGAGCTGGGAAAGGAACGCTGCTTCCTAGCCTGTGTTTAGCGACTAAGGGCATGACAAAGCCAAAGGCTCGTGTGTGCATTGAGCAGCCCTGTCCTTTGACAGAGCAGTAAGCACTTGGATGATACATTTACTGCAGCCTGCGCTGCATCGTGCCTGCCCGTGTATCATCTCCATAGCAGCAGTTCTGCTAATTGAGACCAGCTGCTTCAATTCCAAATTCTTCTCTCCAGAAATATCGATACTACGACGTTATGATTAGAAAGCACTTTACCAAATGCCTCTCAATTCTGCACAGCTCAGATGAAGAGCAGCTGCAGAAAGAAGGGACAGTTCCCTGAACATACAGAATAAAACACTGCAAAAACACCGGAGAAATGAAGGCTATAAGAAGCAAGTCAAAATAGAATAATGATGGCAGAGAAAGCAGCCTGCTGTATATGCTTGTGCCTGTCATTTTAGATGTTGAAAGGACTGCGAGCAGACTTCTTCCTTATGCTCTAGGATAAATGGCCACAGCACTGCAGTGTTACAGCTTCATGCGGCAGGTGTGCGTATTTGTCAGATCCAATTTTTCTGTCCAAGGATGGATTAAAGCAAAATCCATCAGTCTGGGCTTGGCCTGGGAGAGTAGCTGTGGTCTTGAATCATTTGGCTTCAGGGACTGTTCTGCATGGCCCACTGGCAAAGAGAGTCACTGAAACTGATAAGCTAGTGGGAAGATTTGCAAAGTAGGAATGCCACCACACCACCATGACTTGGCTTCACTGTTGGCTATTTCCCTGTGGCTGCTGATTCCACGCAGCAAGCTGTCAGCTGGATGCTTGGCAATGGTCACACTGGGATTGCTGAAAGCTGCAAGCATTTTTCTCCTTCAGCCAGGCTGGATTACGCTGGCTAACAGTACAGTCAATTCCACATTCACTTAGAAGTCTCAGGCCCTGTCTGTGACCATCAGACATGAGGCATTCCTGAAAAGACATCTGGTTGCTGAGTTTATGCAAGAACTGGGCAAACCACTTCAATCCCATCTGTTGTTCCAACCTCCTGAGCACAGAGAACAGAATCCTTGAAAGAGAGAATCTCACCAAGAATGGTCTGAAAATGAGAATCATGATACAATGCATGGGTTCCTCCTGAGAAGAATGCTGTACAATCTTACAGAAAACATGGCACACTTCAGCATGTGGCTACGTAAAAAAGGGCCTAACACACTGTTTCAGTACTCAGATTTCATACTACAACCGAGGTAATGCAACACAACTAAAGCAGAGAGATCACTTTGCTATGCTAAGTGATTTGCCTCCTAAAAATCCTCTCTGAAAATCAATGAGGTAAATAAAATGTTTTATACAGATACCAGACAGTGTCTCGCAGCAAACAAAATGCTCGTGTTTTTTAAAAAATATTTCTACTATGTTACTCTGGAAAATATTCTAAGTGTTTAGAGTCTCATTCAGATTTTAGCATTTACACGCTTGGTTTGCTTTTGTTGTGTTCCACTCATCCACTGTATCTCCCTTTAACGTTGCCTCTTACCTTTCTAACTTTTGGTCTATATTTGAATCCACAGTGTTGCAGGAGAGGGAATACTTCAACAAAATTCCAGAAAGGGAAGTCTTAATACATTACAATTGAGTATTTTTTTTAAACTTTATGAATCCTTCTCTGAAAAATACAAACTTACATTGTATGCATAACATTCACTGACTGCATATGCCTTTAATCTTCATTTTCTTTCTGCTCATAGTAAGGTTGCTGTACTGACTTGTGTTGGAAAACAGCTGACAGAGAAGTACATGTAAGAAACAGCAGTGTAAAGATATATGCTCTAAGTGCTTATAGGGAAGTTACCTCAATAAAGTGCTCTACGCTGCATGCAGACCTGTTAACATCATTTGGAGGTGACAGCTTGATGGAATTCTGTTGATTGCAGCGCAGTTGTGTTCCCTCACATCAAGCTGAATTTAGCCTTTCTAGTCACCAAATCACATGAATAAACTTTTATGCATATATTTGTTTTATTTTTAGGTTTCCAAGATCAATCAATGACACTCATATGAGGAGATGAGTATCACAAGGCTAGGTAAAAAGCAAATTAAACTCTTCTGAACACTACAGTTATTGAGACTATTGGGACAGACACTTTGATGGTTTCCAATGGCACAGCTCTGTGGATTGTTAACAGAATTACAACAGCTTTAAACAGTTACAAACCTTGGCGCATCAGATCCTAACGAACCCATGCAGCAGAGCAAGCAGTAGGAGTATTCAAACAACAGATTTGCCAGCCTCTCTTAAATTTCTTCCAACTGACATTTGTACACCTCAGTCTGCAATGTACCACAACTATTATGCACTGCTGTGGTGGAGGAAGTCAGATGCCCAACACACAGCTGCCCCAGCAGAGAAGCAACAACTCTGCAGCTGACCGTTTATTTTGTTCACAAAGCACAGGCATACTCCCATTTAATTTCAGTTGCCCTAACCTCCCCCATAACTAAATTATTGTTATTATGCTCCACATAATCCTAGCACTGACAGGGATGTTTGTTATACGTAATTAAAGATATTAATTTTGCATGGAACATAAGACACAGAGCCAAGAACTTAATTTTTAAAAAAATCTCCCATTAGAAAATTACCTTCATTAGCACCGACTCGCTGAGCTTCTCTCTGTTGACAATTTTAATCGCGACCTTCTGACACGTGACACAGTGAACCCCCAACTTCACAAGCCCTGCAGGAGAAACAGAGCAATATAGAAAGGAAGAGTTAGAGATAGCCGCTGTTGAGATTTTTGCTATTAGCACGCCATCCAGCAGTTGGCAACTTTCATGCAAACAAATTTCCAGTAGACCCTCCTCCAGCCGGATAAGGTCTTACGAGTAATGAAGACCCTGCAGCCCACATTGCGACCATTTGGCAGTGAAGCTGCCAACATCCATAACGCTGCTGCAGTTTCTGCCATTGAAACTGTATTTTTGTTGAAGCACTGTATTCCAGCTCTCAGCACTGAAAGTGCATTCTACCAGTAGTAAGCAAACTTCTGCCAATTTAACCGCACAAGGTTAAGGGCTTTTGCCGACACCCGACATCAACGAAAGCTCAGAAATCAACATAGCTAGATGGTCAAATTAGATGTGGCCTCTACATTTTTCTATCTCCTTCCAAAGCTTTCATGATCGTAATAAAAAGGTACTTAATTATGCTTTCCCTTACTGTTTTAATTTACCCTGCTGTAGAAAGTTAACACTGCGATGAATGCCACTGTGGCATGGAGGAATATCAACATATGCTGATACAACTCTAAGTTCTTCTTATTTTTTATTATTTACTATATCCTTGTCCTCAAGTAACTTAGATTGCTGTTAAATGATTGTATTGTCAAAAGGACAGGATCAGGATGTCTGAGCTATCACCAAAATATGGAACAAAACTCCAAGAATTAGAAGAAAGAGATAAGTAATATCCGTGAAGCATTATCTTCTGCAAAACTTTGACCTACATCTGCTGACTTGCATGAAAGTACACTGAGATATCTCCCACAAATGAGTTTAAGATGGTCCTCTGAGCTCTCAACTCTATTGCCATTAAGAAAATTTGTATCCAGAAAAAACTGTACTTTGTAGGTCTATTCAAGTGAGATCTTGTTTCCATAAGCTTTTACTCTTGTCAAATGTGCACATGCAGCACAACACCTGATAAGCTGGATCCCATCCCATTCCACACACAGTATTCCAAATTGCCATTTAGTTTAATTCAGTTATAACTGAAGTAAGAAGAAATGGCACCTTCCCGGTGTCACTGAGACCTGCTGGGCTTCGCAGAGCATTTATGAGCAATGATACCACACAGTAAGGAGAAGTCTAGCTCAGCTCCTAGCTCCTAGGTTGGGTTGCAATTTTATATCCTGACCCCATCCCCTGATGCGAACCACAAAGCCAAACATGTTGCTTTATCTGCAAATCAAACACAACAGACCTGCAATCCAGCGAAACAATGAACACAGGACTTCACACTTCTTATCGAGGGATGAATATATAGACCTTTGCCTTACTACAAACTGTCCCAGTGAAGTGAACTGGAGTTTCATCAGGGACTCCTGCAATCTCCTGCAGATACTTGTCCGTCTTTTTGCTACACAGTTAATCATAAATTTGGAACCATTAATCACTGGTTATTAAGCTGAGAAATAAACTCCCGACTCGCTTCCAGTCACATCTCTTGTATGATGTGCTCAAGTGTTCTGGATATTTCTAGTCGCATAATTTCTCAGTCTCATCTGGTTAAATGCTGACATCCTTACTTTCAGGCATGACATAAACAAGTCACAAAAATTAAGAACACTGCGCGCTGACAAATCCATTTGAAACTGTGCATAGCAATAGCCTGTCCTCTGCCTGAAGTGGCCGAGAAGCACAGCTGGGGGAAGAGGCTGTGATATCCGGCCAATCCTCACTCTTCTGTCTGAATTTTGTCTATTCAATAAATTTATAATATTACCCATATTACTACTGGTTCTGTGTTTATCATTCACAGCAGCTGCAGCCTTACTTAAGCTTCTTCTCTTTGGCTTTGTTCTGTGTTTGGATAGTGGCTACTTGGCACCACTTTGTTGAAAGTGTGCACAGTTTCAATCTGCACCGATTGCTTCCTTCCTGCTTCCAGCACAAATCACAGCCCTACGTCACTCTTACAGCATGACCACACCACTCTTCACATCACTCTTAGTTATACTTTCAAATCTTGGCAGAACTTCCAGCTCAGTCCTTTATATCTAGACTCCCAGGATCTGTGGCACAGTGCTCTACTGTAACATGCTGCAGACCAATTATTTGAACAGGTCAAGAAAGGTGACAAACAACCGCTCTCTGTAACTGGTCCATCACCCCGAAGAAAATACAAAGGCTTCTGGTATCTCACACTTCAGGGTTTCATTTCAAATGCTTGTTGCTCCCAAATCAAGATATCTGTCCCACTGAACTTGGCTGATCTGTAAACTATTTTTCCTTTGTCCTCCCTGAAGCACCCTGTCATTGAGTCATGGGTTTTAACCGTGAACTTCTGGGACATCACCATACCGTAGAGGCAATCTTCACAGCGTCCTCCGTCCTTCTGGCGACTAACCTACCACAGAACCTAAAAAATGAAGACTAAACCATTCTGTTTACTCCAATAAAAAGTTAATCATCTGTTAGAAGACACTGCACACCTTGCAAAAATCACACTGATACTGAATCACACTGATTTTATATTGAACTAATTTCATCGACCTCAAGAAGTCGTTCTTGATTTACACCATGGTACCAGAGGGCAGAATGAGAAAGCACATGTGAGATTTAGTACATTTTTCCTCTTCTCCTGATTCGCATTTTAAAAATCAAGGAAAAAAATGCACTGTCACCACTGTCTGTTTTGTGGAGATAGAACTTTAAGACAACCCTCTGAACAGCCCAAGACAGCACTTTGCACTGTACTAAATTCACTGAATGTAATTTCAGGATATAAATAAAACATGTCGCTCTGCTTTGCCTCCTTCTCCCCTCCTCTAAACACTTCCTCTTGACATTTGCATGCCAGCCTAACCAAACAAAAACACCTCTTAGTAAGCCCATCTATAGGATAAGGCCCTCCTGCCACTACAAGGAATTCCTAATCGTGCTTGGGCAGGAAGGGCTTGTACTCAGGACTTCTGCTTCTGTCCTTAATTCCAGTCTAGTGTATAACTACTCAGAGATGACTTAGATGGGGTTTGAACTCCTGTGGGCTCCTGATGCTTAGGAAGTCCTGTTACTGACACAGAGAACATAAACCATTTAAGATTTATTTATCTGCATAATGACAGACCCTTAGAGAGAATAAGAAACAACTATGTGAGTAAACTGCTGAGCTATTATTAAAATGGAAGTAGCAGAGATGCCCGCTTAGAAACAAGTGTCCAAGGTATGTTTACAGGATTGTGGAACTTCCAGCTTTTCCTCTCCTTTATACACAGCTGTTAATGAGCACCTCGAATCATTAGCAAACATCCAATACAAATGTGTCAATAAGTTAGGTACTTACTCCTAAAGCTTATCTATACATTCAGGCCAGCACAGGTACCTGTGTAATCCCCAAAGGAAAACAAACAAGGCTGCTGCTAAAGGATATTTTGCACAGACTTGGCTTAAAGCAAGCCTGCCAGGCAACAAATAGAGTTTGAACTTGTCCATTTCATGAGGAATTAACCCCTCAAATGCAGGAAAGTAAGCTTCATGATTGTTAAAGTTAACTCTTGTCTGTCTTGGCAGAAAATCTAAGATGCTGTGGGAATCAAGCACTTGAAGTTTCCCCTAGCCACCCACATAGCTGCCACACACACTCACTCCTCCAGGCACACTTCAGATTTCCATCCATAGGTGATTCCTGGGGGCTCTCGGGCACTGACACGCCGGGGCTTTCAAATAGGCCGTTACATCCCGTAAGCTGCAAACATTGGGCTGCTTTTGATCTTAGCCACTGAACTGCACCAGAACCAGCCCTATAATTTCAGATTCGGAAGTAAAGAAGAAAACATGAACACGCTGAAAAGCAAGGGGATGTGTAAGCTAACATTGTCTTTTCATTTATAATGAAAAGCCATGAATTGAAAACCAACGAGCATGGGAAACCCCAGATGACACTAGGGAAAGATGCCATTCAAGGAAGAAGAGCAAAGGGAAGCATACAGCCTTGACACAGCCTAATGCTGCACTGATCTGCTAACAACCATGCCTGTGCATTTTGCTGCTGGTAAACTCTGCTGCTCCCACTCTGCAGATGCTAAAAGATAGACGTATCTTTTCTGAAAAGGACAAAAGCTTATGTGATGAGCAAGGGACAGACTTAGATCAGCTGGACAGGTGGACAGCCCATCCTGAAGCAGTACAGAGAGGAATCCCTTATTTTACTGAAGAAGAATGCACTGTGGGGATGGAGAAACAAAAGCTTCCCTCCAGCTGCGACAATATATTCACTGTGAATCCCTGTTGCAGAAAGTCATTTCCGTGGCCTGTATTGTAACTGGCAATCACCTCCATGACCTTTCAGCCAAGGACAGGATTTCAGAAAAGGCTGATTTATTTTTGCCTTGTATTTTGTGTAGTAATTTTATCTAACACAGACTGAATAAAACACAGAGTTCGGAGCTGGTGCTATTTCATATCCACTTTACAGTTGTGTAAATAGCAGCATAAGGGAACACAACTGTGGATAGTAACACCTTACTAGCGATTCTGTTATTACAACTCTTCATTAGATAAAAGAATGTTCTGGGAACAAGAGAGAACTGTTTTCCAATCCTATGCAAACTTGGAGTCTGCCAAAGACACCGATCTGAAACAATCATTTTGAGAGAAACAGACCAACAAACAATGAAACAATGTTGTTGTTTAAATACAGCGCTTACCGTATACTCATTGTTAATGAATAGTGTTCCCAGTCTTTCAGAAATATTAAACACAAGTAACTCATTATCCTGATTTTTAACCGTAAGGCTGATAACTACTTCAAGAAGTGGAATGAAAAATTAAGTACATTTGCTACATTTAATATATATGATTTTTTTCCCAATGGTAAAGGAAGGTCTTTCATTTTCTTTTGAAATAAAACTAACTCAATGCCCTGTTTGTAAGTATTGATACATTTCTGTAGTAGGGAAACTAGCCACTGATTTCAGAAGATCATCTGCATGTCTCATGTTGCTTGATCTCCATTTTACTTCACAGTGCACTGTCAAAAAACTTCTTAAAAAATCTGAGCTGAAAGCCCTGGTCTGGCCAGTAGTACCTATTTTGGCTGGATGAGCAATTAAAAGAATGTCTAGAGAGAAATATCACTCCTCTTTTAACTTGAGTTAGCTAATTGCCAATTAATTCAAGTCAATGAATACTCTGCAAATGTTAATCTGGGCACTGCAGGACACAAACGTTTGTGGTTTACTTCAGGGCTCAGACTAGTACTGGTAACAAACTATCTGGATTAAAGAAGGAACAAAAATCTTAGGCTGAACAAATCCCAGTACACATTTGTTTTAAAAAGTTTAGTGTGTGTACACTGTTGCTGCATTTGAGCTTTGTATTTACAATCTTTATATACAGGTAATCTAATTTATCCCCCAAATTGGAGGTTGCTGTTGTAAATCTTAAAAGTATTTATGGATGCTCATTCCTGAAACCTATAAGCACTAGCATTTGCAAGATCTGCAAACCTTCAAGGATGCCAGTTTAGAAAATCAACCCTTAAAGCAAACAAAAGCATTATAACAAATCAAGTGGAGCGTAAGACAATGCTTATAATGTAATATTCTTGCTCTTTATTCTCAACAGTTATCTTCACAAACACTGTAGTTTCAATTAGGGTTAAATCAGTTCAGTTACAGTGTCTAACTCTGCTGACTACAGTGAAGTTGTTTTAGATCTACAACAGTGGAAAAGGGATTAAAATTTGGCCCACAGCAACACAATTTCTATAGCCATAAAATAAGGATAATACACTTACCTACTCACCTTGCAAGGGCTGTAAAAGGATTAACTGATTAATCCTTGCAAGGAATGTTGGAAGGGGATCTAAATCCTATGCAAGTTTTACATATTACAACCAGGAAAACTGCATCTTCAATACAATCTGGGAAGAAAGGTCTAGATGATTTCTTAGCAATAGCTCCCATTTCATTTTCCAATTCTTCTAGTGCATAGATTTCTGATCTCCTACAATATGCATCTTATGCTCTTCTTAGCTGCACTGGAAAGAACTTTGTTACTGAGCATCCTACTCATGGAAACCAATAATTGCTCTTAATTACTCAGTCTTCTCATTGAACAGATGTTTATTTTTCTATTGCAATTGTTATCTCTAATTATTGCCTTTAAAATAAACAGAGCCTTATATCAAGTGAAAGGCAAATTATACGGTATCAGTTTATAATTGCATATGGGGAAAGGAGGTATTGGGTTGTCTAGAAATCGAAAAGGATGAAGATGGAGCTTCCCACGTTGGTAATGCAATAATTTGACCATGGGCTCTTCTACAGAGAAATTGTAGTGCTAAAAGGCTGTTCTGAGGGCTTATGCAGGAACTGTTTCTAATTGAATAAACTGTAATTACAGTAGGACTAAAGCCAGAGTTCAAATGCTCAGCAGGAGCATGGAAGGAGATGTTCATCAGTGCTGGGATTCACATGCCTCAGCTCAGAGCACAGGGAAGCTGAACACTAAATTACTATAGCCTAGATTTATTCTCCTGAGCTACGAGCACTGTCAAATGTATGCTGGCTTGGCCAGCCAAAGGGACACACTCCTGAGCTCAGAGATTGGTGAGAACAATGCATCAGCTCAGATGTGACTGGATCCACATGCCTGATATTAGAGAACAAGAGACACAGACACATGTATATATATACGCAGCAGCTCACCAGGAGCAGGTTTTACACAGTATGCCTCAGAGATTATGGTAGGATCATCCCCCAAGCTCAGCAGGATCAAAACACACAGAACCAACATCACCTCTATTGATTTTTATCTTGGTCTCTTTCTTACAATATTTCATAAATCAATACTTCTCAGAAACCCTTTGTGCCCCCTGAATATAGCAAAGAACGTGACTGTTGAGTCCTTTTGACATGCTCGCTTTCCCATCTTACCATATACACTCACATGTCTAAAAAGGCCCCCCCAGGGAATCAGGACACAAACCTTGATGGGCCCACTGGATGCTGCTTTTGTAAAATGCCATTATTTCATCAGCCAAACTCTAACAAACTCTTGAAGTCCCCTGGGATCTATCAGCAGCTTGTGATGTCTAGTGGGCTGAGCTCCTATTTCAGATCAAGTCTTTGTTCCCACATAAAAACACTTGGGAGAATAAGCTTTGCTGCCATGGGAGAAGTGCAGACTTCAGCTTCCAAAAGTACGCCTGAAAGCATTTGGGCAGCACCCCCACCCCCTGCAGACAGGGAAAGAGAAGAGTGGCTTCACTGTTTTCAAATGAAAAAGATGAATTAAAATATAGCAGATCTTTCCATTGATGCACCAGAAAAAAAAAAAAAAAAAAGGTATTGGGAAAGCTCTGCTTTTGCCCACAAGTCTCCTATGCAAAACCTTTTATTTTCACTTTCCAAGAGCTGTATGTCTCCTTGAAAAACTCTTTTTGAGGAATGACAAGATCCATGTCCCCCTTCAGACTTCATTAATCCTTTGTCAGGAGATGACCAAGATCGCCATTTTCAGGTATAGCAGGAAGCCAGCAGAGCTGCCTAAGTTTCTTTTAGAAAACATATTGCTATAATTAAGTAACATCTGGGTATTGAGCCACAACATCCCCACTTGGTCCAGTGATCTACTGAGAAGGGCTGATGCAGTAACAAGGAGGGAATACCGCACAGTAGAGAAAGAGGGGGTGTGGAGGAGGAGGGGAAACAACAGATAAACTGCTCTTCACATGTGCTTTTAGCTGATGTTAATCCCATTTTCCATACCCATTTCTTATATCTCCCCTTCTTCACCACACCTTTCCACCCTCCCTCCACCAGGGAGTCCTCACACCCTTTTGACCCTCCCATCAGCCAAGATTGTTTCAGCTAGGTTATATGTATATTAAGAACTTAATTAAAAAGGAGGGTTACCATGGAAAACCTTTACACAGAAGACAAAGGTCATGCTCTTCACAAGATTAGGCTCACCACAGAACACTTCATCTACCCAGCTCAGTGCTGATACAGCTTACTCTGCCCTCTGACAGCTCTTAATCACCCACTGACAGAATCCTAACAGGATTTTCACTGACTGCCAATATGCTGCACTTCAGGCTCACGAAATGATTTGGATTAACCATACTTGCACCCATGCTGCGAACAAGGTGCCAAACAGCAAGTCACAAGCACGTGCAGCACGTTCCAATTCCCATGAATTCAAGACGGGTTTTTTTGAGGGCAGTGGGATATGGCCCATACACAGTCATGGGAGAAATACATTGGATAGCCACTGCATACATTGTTCTACAGCTAGAGATTTTTTTTTCCAAGAACGAATTCTTCTGTACCCAGTAGAACTAATAGGGGCTGATCTCTTGCAGATCCACACCCTAAATTTCATTTCATTGTCCGCAGGAACACCCTCCACAGTTTTACCCACTTGCAGTTCACCTGTCACTTGCATAGTTTCCTTCCATATAGCTTACTCTCCCCTTTCTCCTATGTAGAGGACAACAGATCCTGTGGCTAGTGCAGACCTGTGAGCACATCATCTTGTTGGTCAAGCAGCATCCACCAAACAGAATATCTAACATCTGAGTTGTCCTTGTATTTCCCTCTCTGATTTGGTTCTTTCTTCCGTAGTCAGTCAACAGCATCCAACAAAGCTTGAAAGGACTTCATTATCTTTGTGAGATTTTTGAGACTGTGAGATCATAGAATCACAGAATGCTTTGGGTTGGAAGGGGCCTTCAGAGGCCAACTAGCCCAACCCCTCTGCAGTGAGCAGGGACATCTTTAACTAGAGCAGGTTGCTCAGAGCCTCTCCAACCTGACCTTGAATGTTTCTAGGGATGGGGCCTCCACTACCTCTCTGGACAACCCGTTCCAGTGTTTCACCACACTCACTGTAAAAAATTTCTTCCTTATATCCAGTCTAAATCTACCCTCCTGTAGTTTAAAACCACTACTCCTTGTCCTGTCACAACAGGCCCTGCTAAAAAGATTGTCCCCATCTTTCCTGTAGGCCCCCTTTAAGTACTGAGAGGCTGCCATAAGGTCTCCCCGCAGCCTTCTCTTCTCCAGGCTCAACAACCCCAGCTCTCTCAGGCTGTCCTCGTAGGAAAGGTGCTTCATCCCTCGGATCATTTTTGTGGCCCTCTTCTGGACCCACTCCAACAGTTCCATGTCCTTCTTGTGCTGAGGGCTCCAGATCTTTATGTTAATGTCATTCCATTTGTTTACATGGAGATACTTCCATCATACATTATTGTGTTATCACATACAAGAGCAGAATGAGGCTGGGGTTTGCCTAAGAGCACAGTAGGGACAGCTCATCTTCCCTGTTCTGTACTTGGCTCCCATTTGGCTCTAGCACTTTTCAAAATGATACCGAGACCTCCCAACAGGGCAGTGGGCTTTGGAATTTAAATCCATAAGTTCAAACCTCTCTGAGTTGCTAATTCAGTTCCTCTTACTATATTTTCAGACTTCTTAAGTTCCTGTTCAGAAGCATGATATCTGGATTATTTATTTAAAAAAAAATAATGTGGCTTCCTAGTGAAACAAGGTTAATATAGACATCTTGCATGTCTAGCTGTCCATGTACCCTCCATCTCCAACAATGCTGGATCCCACTGGCCAACACCAACTCAATTCTACAGTGAGCCCTCACAGTAATAGGTTCAACAAAATTGAGCAGCTGGCTATGGAGAGACCTTGTAAGTTGCCCCAGTATAGAAAAGGTAAGGATACAGGTTAGCTTTCAGTCATTCAATCTGGCTAAGAGAAAATGCCTTGCTGGTCAGTCAGCATGAGAATGAACTCCTGAGCAGAGCGCAGTTGTACTGCCTTGGCTACAGGCTAGACAAGGGGACAGGGGAGGGGGATGGAGAGAGTGTGGCCCTGAGGCTACTGGAGGGGCAAGAGGTTGGAGAAAGGTCTGGGGACTCCTAACAGCAGACTTACAGGCCTGCAGACCACAGCTCCACAGGAGGAGATGGAAAGAAATGGAAATAAGTAATCTTAGTAAGATTCTGGTGTTTTCACATGACTCCTACAGCCCTACATGTGGGCCTATGTAGACTCAATTTAAGCAAATATTTTAAGTGCTTCCTGTCCTGCTGTGGTTTAGCCCCTGTCGGCAACCAAGCACCACACAGCTGCTCGCTCACCCTCCCCCCCGCCTCACTGGGATGGGGAAGAGACTCGGAAGGGTAAAAGTACGAAAACTCATGGGTTGAGATAAGAACAGTTTAATAATTGAAAGAAAATAACAACAACAACAGCAGCAGCAGCAATAGTAATACAAATTGTAATGAAAAAGAGAACAACAAGAGAGAGAGAAACAAAACCCAGGGAGGGAAAAAACCCCAAGTGATGCAACCACTCACCACCCGCCAACGGACACCCAGCCCGTCCCCGAGCAGCGGTTGCTGCCCCCCTGCCAACTCCCCCAGTTTCTATACTGAGCGTGATGCCGTATGGTATGGAATAGCCCTGTGGGCAGGTTGGGTCAGCTGTCCTGGCTGTGCCCCCTCCCAGCTTCTTGTGCCCCTGGCAGAGCATGGGAAGCTGATAAGACCTTGACTGGTGTAAACACTGCTGAGCAACAACTAAAACATCAGCGTGTTATCAGCATTGTTTTCATACTAAATCCAAAACACAGCACTATAGCAGCTACTAGGAAGAGAATTAACTCTATCCCAGCTGAAACCAGGACACTGTCCTCCACAGTGGATTGTGTGCATTATAAAACTATGAGGGCAGAGATCTCATGGCACAATTGTAACAGACTGCTTTTCCCATTTTGGAATATATTCCTCTGTAAAAAGTACAGGAAATATCACATTTTCTTAATTATACTGAATATGAGAACCCCCAGCCTCTGGCTTAGGACAATGGGAAGAAAGACCATTTGCAAACCGATTTCTGGCTTAAAAAAAGGAAAGTAACAGCAAAAGAATTAAAGGTCAGAAAAATTAGACTATTATCATTTTAATGAACAGAAACAGGCATATAAAAATCCCCCAATTTTCAAAAGTATTTCCTTTAATGTGAGAATAATGGCTCAGGTCACAGCATGGAGCTGAAAGCATTTATCGACTTCTACACTAGGAAGAACAGGAACTGCCTGCTCTTGTAGTACAAACTTCACTACAGCTGGTTCACCATGTTCCTTACAGAGAGAGGAAAGCAGGGGGTCATATTCAATACACGGTTATAAAAAAAGGCCCAAGCACCTCATTAATTTAAGGTAAGGTTTATGAGAAACAAGGTAATACCTAGAAAGCATGGCCAGCTGTGCCTCCACAAAAATAAAGAAAATAAAGCAAATTTAATTTCCTTTTAAAAGAAAGGTGGTCAGATAAATACAAACATGCACACTGCAACCCACCTTCTGATACCCAGCTTCACCACTTGGAAATACATACCAGCATGGCTGAGGCTAAGGATGCCCTGAAAGAGAGTTCAATTTCAAACTCAGGCAGGAACCAGTGATTATAAAAGGACGGTGGCATGAAAACTGGGCTGTCAAAACACATCTTTGTCTCACACTTCTGTTCCAGGTTTTCTGGACCCTGCCTGGGTGGCTGGCAGATCCCACAGTAAATTGTTCTGTTCTGGAAGAATTCACTGGGGAGGATGATGAACAACCCCAGGGGGTCTACTCTAAAGCCCTATGAAGTCAACGCAAAGGCTCAACTGTTTCAGGAATTTGCAGATGACTTTCTTCATCAGCAGCTTACAGCTATCCAAACCTTGCTTCCTCTAATGGCTGTTGCTGGAGTGAATGAGATGGAAGTGCTGAAAGATCTGGCTGTAGAAGACCTTACAGCTGTGCCAGAACCAGCTGTTCTCAACAGTTCCCAAAGTATACAACTCCCTGTATGTGTTAACTGTCACTAAGGCAAAACAAATCTGCAGGCATTTTCTCGAAACTACAGCACCTTTTATTGCACCACTCCCTCATACAGGAAAGGGTTCTTCTGCCGTTACTCAGACTAGTAATTTCTTTGTATTAGCATAAAATACTTAAATTAGGCTCCCCACAAACAGTAGTTCAAGGTCAGAGCCACAATAAAGAACGTTAAAGAGTGGATGAGTTTTCTAGATGTCAACAGAGAACCTCATCACCAGGGTTTTTCCTCTGATTGCTTTCTGTTCTATTAATTGCATTTCTTTGTCCCACACAGTTAGCATAAGGTGTCAGAAGACTCAGGAAGGTTCAATCAAAAAAATCACCTTACGAAGAAGGACATGTTTTAAGCCTGGGAAAGTACATAGAAATAAGCAAAGGACCAATAAGCATCTTCTCCCTACAAGCTACAAGTCTGTGCAAAAGTTAAAAATATCATCACTCCAGAATGATGCTCCCACATGAGGACCTGGTTTTCCCTGCATGTATGCTAGTGTGATGCCATTGGCTTCCTTGGAATTACTCCCAATTCCCATCAACTGAGAAGAGCCGCAGCCCTCCCAGCCTCTCCAAGGAGGTGACACAACACAGCGCAGTCTACAAACAACAGCCACAGAGGAGCTCAGGGTTGACTCGGAGCCGTTCACGCTCAGAAGAGGAGGCAGCTCAGAAATAATTGAGATTGCTGTGCCCATACAGTGTCCCGACATACACAGGGGATAAACGTGCTAAGATAATACAGTGCTGCTGAGCAATAATGGCAGTAGACAAAACACGCATCACTTTCTGCAAAGCCACTGGCCTTAAGGGATGCTGCCTGTAAAGAGCACAAGAAAATACTGCCTTGTCCTTATGAACATTACACACACTGATGTTCTTTGGCTTCATATTATGAACTCCTAAGCGACTAGAAACTGCTGTGACACTCTTCACTCGTACTGTGGGGTCAGGCACATTAAGGCTATGGCCAAGTTGCATGGGGTGGGGTATGTAAGAATCTCTCCCTGAACACAAGAATCATCAGCAGCTGAATAGCATTTATCTGGCAGGACAGGTATCCCACAGAAACATTATTCATCTGTGACCCTCTATGCTTAAGACACTAAAGGTTAGAGGTTGCAGTCCAAATCTTATTAGGGGAATAATTTAAAAAAATCTCAACAAGGATGGAAAAAGACTTTTAAAAGAGAATCAGGAACTCTGGCAAAGGACAAATAAAGAAAAGACTCAGTCTTCAGAGATGGAAAGTCCAATTCTGGTAACTCAGTCTGCAGACCAACGAGCATGGTTCGGTCAGCTGGACAACAAAACCAGTATGGTAAACACCATGAGCTGGAGTGACCTGTGTAATGTCACAAAATGGTGCAACGGCCCTGCCATTAGCACAGGATCTGCTTCCTGAGATCCAACCCTGGTCAACGAGGCCTCCTGTGCAAGCACACTAGCTACATGCATTAGAAACAGCATAGCATGTAGTAGATTCCGCCCCACAGATTTCAGCTGCAGAAGGACCTGCCCTAAGTTTCCTGGGGGACCATTTTTACTTGTAGATACAAGACTTTAGAAGTCTGTAATACCAGAACTTTTCCCTTTCCTTTCACTGGGACAGAAGCCCCAGCAAGCTCCAGGAGGTAGACAGAGAAACACAGAAAGAGAAGCTTGCTTCTCTGGTAAAGCTTATCTAAACAGAGGCTTATATTCATAGCTGCAGTTGAGAAAACCAGAACTGAGAAAGAGCAAAGGTGTTCCCCTCTGGTCAGATTGAAGGGAATTAAGGCAAATCTGTGGCCATGTGTGATTACAAGTTGTCAAATATGAAGGAGAATCCCTCCGCCCACAGCATCAACTGTAAAACCCACCAACAACTATGTGAAGAAGCCTAAAATAAAGGTTCTTTTGAAAACCATTGTCTCTCTTCTCCGCGGTGTACTCTACTCAAAATGTACCTCTGCAACTATATGTGAACATTTCTGTGTACTGTACCTAATGCTGTACTGGGAAGAGAAGGTTCCTTCTGAAAGCAGAGAGGCAACCATTTGAGTGAATACTAGAGCAGGAATGTCCAGACTGCACTTGGTGGCAGTGCACTGGAAACAGCACAGAGAAATCAGGGCAGCAGATGGCCAGTTATTTAGCAACAGGACTAAAGAAACAAATCAAGTCTTCTCTAAACACGCTGCCTGATTTGTGTTAGCGGTCCAGAATCCACTGCTGAGGAGAAAAGAAAAAAGGAACCTAGAATCTGCTGTTGGTTAGAGTTGCAGAATCACGCAGGCTATGAGGGACCTCTTGAGATCATCTAGTCCAAGTCCCTGCCCAAGCAGGGCCAGCTAGAGTAGGCTGTCCAAGACTGTATCCAGTTGGGTTTTGAATACCTCCACAGATGAAGACTCCACAACCTCTCTGGCTACCTGTTCCGCTGTTTGACCACCCTCACAGTGTTGTGTTCAGATTGAATTATGTTTAATTTGTGCCCATTGCCTCTTGTCCTGTCAGTGGACACTACTGAGAAAAGTCAGCTCCCTCTTTAGTCAGCTCCCTCTTCATTCCCCCCCATCAGGTATTTTATACACATTGAGGAGAAACCCTCGAGCTTTTTCACCAGGCTGAACAGTCCCAGCTCTCCTCTTACAAGAGATGCTTCAGTCCCTTAATCTTTGTGGTCCTATCCTGGATTCACTCCAGTAAGTCCATATGTTTCTTGTATTGGGGAGCCCAGAACTGGATGCAGTTCTCCAGTTGTGGCCTCATCAGTGCTGAGCAGAGGGGAAGGATCACTTCCCTCAATCTAGTTGATCCTGTAGCCCAGGATACTGTTGGCCACCTTTGCTACAAGGGTGTATGTCTGGCTTATGGTCAGCTTTTTGTCCATCAGGACCCCAAGGTCGTTGTCTGCAAATCTGCCTTCCAGCTGGCTTTTAAATAAATGATGCAAGTAAATGCACATTAACTTCATTATGACGTCAACGAATGGGCAGTGGTAAAGAATGTCTTCCTTACAACAGAAAAGAAAAACTAAATTTTGTGTAAAGATAATTTTTTTTGCAAATCAACATATCTGGATACCAACTCAAAATTCAACCTTTCTTTAAGAAAATAGCTAAATGTACAAATGACAAATAAGTATGGAATCAATAAATGAAATCAAAGTTTCACCCAACTGATTTAAACCATAATAAAAAGTCACAATTTAAATTGCCTTGATTTAAATATAAATGTTATAAATTCATCAACCCTGTTTTTCAGATAATAATTCTCTTCACAGCTAGGAGATCAGCCCCGCATCAGAACCTAACAAAAGTGCAAACAAGAGTGCATTGCTGCAGCCAAACCCTGCCTCCTTGGCAGCATCTTTCCCACTTCTGCACTAACTTACTGGCATCTAGAGCCTGACTCCATGGTTCGAGGTTCACATTTCCTGATCTGCTGCTGAATGTGGGAACCCAGCTGTTCAAGATGGGGAAACAGGGGTGCAATGGGAAGTACGTCAGTACTTGAGGTGGGTTACAGCTTTAAGCAGAGCTTAACCTTTAAGACAAAGTCAGAAAACTGTCTACAAAGTGATAGAGCTACTGAGGTGAATCGGGTAGAATCAATGCTAACCAAGAAGTGAAGAGCTACTCATATTTACATATATATAGGAATTTGCACTCTCTCTCCTGCCCACGTATGAGCAGACAAAGCATGAGGTAATATCCAGGCTGCTATTGGGAAAGCTCAACTTTCTGACACATTTAACACAATAAGAATAGGATGCTGCAGAAAATAATTGTTTTTCTCCAGTCATTTTCAACCCTCATGAACATATTTCAGGACTACAGAGAAAACTATTCTTAAAGAGAAAATACATAACAGAACACAGAATTAATTATGTGAATGACAGCCCTATGGAATTATTATTGCTGTTTATATTGGAAGACTCAATTGAAGACTAGGACTGTACTGTGATAAACATCATGCATATGCATAATAGGTGCTAGGCCCTGCCTTGGGGTAGATGGTTATGATCCAAACAGATAAGGCAGCCAAAGAGTACACCTAATTATACACTATTTCTCTGTTTGAAGATAAAGACTTCAGGCATGAAGAAACTGGGTAACCTGCTGAAAGTCACATGGAAACCCTGTGGCAGAGCTGGAAACCAAGCACATGCCACAATCACATTTTAAGTTGGTGGGAGTAGGTAAAAGCTAGAAAACCATTATTAATGTATTTTCAACTATGAACTATATGCTAGAGCAGAAATAATTGGCCAGTAGACCATCATTTCTATTAAATTCCAGATAAACCTCACACCCACCCCCTGCAACAGCAGTGTAAGAAGAGAATAATTCCATTTGTGCCACTAGATCTGTTCCTGACTTACAGCAGAAGATCTGAGAGCAGAAGTGGAGTGCTCCCTATGTTATACGTGAATGTATAAATTTGGTGAGAGTGCTTTCAGATTTATGATCCATTTAATGAAGATGATGATAATGGAATTGCAACACTGTATTTTAGATAGGAGAAAGGATGCTGATTTCTGGAAGCAACCACTGAAGAACAGAAAAAAACATGAATGAAAATCTCTCTCCTCTCACCTATCATCTTACTCACTCTGTTCCAGGAAAAGGATGGGTCTCTAGCAAAATGATAGGCAGCATCATTAGACCAAGCTGTTCAAATGGAAAGGGTTAAGCTGGTTGAAAGACGGTGTTAGGGAGGGATGTGATAATCATCCGGTGCCCATATCATGATCCTACCAGCAGCAGCCGCATGGCTGCCACAGCTCGCTTTCTGCTCATTTAGATTGGCTGAGTGTCCGCTCAACTCAGCAGCGGGTCTAAGGCAGGTTTATTGTGCAGTGCGTGCTCTGGGACAAGGAGAGCTGACGGAGATGATAAGTGCCGCTCTGCAGAGCAGCAGGAGTACCGACTGGCACATGCGGGAAGGTACAGTACAATAATCTCCCATCTGCATGATACAGCTCTGAATCCCTTCCTTTACAGCTCAATAGGTGCATCTGCTGCCCCTCTGCTAATCCTCAGCATTGTTTAAAATGCAGATCAGTGGAGATCATGCTTTTTCTTTCCCATTACAGACCACAGCCTAATAAAAGAGCTTTAATCACACAGGCAATATTCTATCTCTTGCAGGGTCTGCTGCTTCATTCTTTCCTCTTTGCCTTTGTTTGGAAGCCAGATCTCTGTCAGGCACTAGCAGCAGCAGAATATAATTTTGCAATGCAAGGTTTGAAGCCAGTCAAATCAACTATAACCTTTCCCAAATCTGTGGCATCGTAATTAGAAGACTGTGACTGCAAAAGGTAAACAGCAGGGAACTCAAGTCATAGGAACCCCCTGAGAAAATGCATCCGAAACCCCTGGATATGTTGCATGATTTTAAAAGTAAAAAGCAGCATCAGCAAACTTCTTTGCTTATCTTTGTCTCCCTAGTACTAATGCACTATGACAGTTTTTTAGATGTCAGAAAGTATTAGAGCTGCAGAGGAAAGCTATGATTGGTTATGTGACTGCAGGCTGAGAAAAATTACTTAATTTATTTCACATAAAGAACACACAAATGAACATACACATGTGTAAATGCTAACCTGAAATAATTAGCTCTTTCCAGGCAATTCTACAGCCAAATGAATGACCCAGTAAGCTGGACACCTGCTCTTGCTGTGACGAGAGGGAGATCATGCAAGTTATCATTGTAAAAAGAAGACCGTAAGATCCACTGTAGTTAAGCCTTGATCCAGCTCTGAATCTTCTGAGGAAGAAGTGACATGCCAGAGCCCTCCTTTCTGTGGCTATGGACATGAGTGCGTTTTAGAGGGAAGGACCAGCCTGGAATTCTCCTCATGTATGTTTATCCTTAAATTAATTTTCTTCTCTAGCAACCTTAATTCCTGCAAATAACTGTACAGCACAATACAATAAATCTTGTCTCCCCCTGTATCTATAAACTGCAGCAAGAAAGATAAGCAAACCAATTACTTTACTGACCAGGGTACGTCTGTCTTCCACAAACGTACAACATATGGTGCAGAGGAGGGCAAAGGAATCCTTCCTGTGTTCTTACGTTCCGAGAAACATGTTCATGACATGATGACAAAAGATAGCACAGCACTTCCCCTACCACAGGGAGCAAGACAGACACTGAAGGAATAAAAAACACACAAGGGATGTGGCTAAGCGGGATGTACTCCCTGCCATTAATACTTCTTGAGTCACCAGATCCCCAAGAGACCGACTGAGGACAACTCACTGCTTCCAAGACTTCCGGATGCTATTTGGAGCTTGGCAAGCCCCAGACTTTCATTTGCTGAAATATCAGCTGCTCTGCAGGTACTCGCTGCTGTAGCAGAGCCAACTGGGCGTCACAGAGGGTCCTGAATGGCACGATCATACAGGCAGACACTGGCCAA
>VZTL01059316.1:2711-17046 GCA_013400535.1 Scopus umbretta
CAGATTTTCCAACTGAAATAAAAGAAGATACTTTTGTCCGTTCATGTGATGGTTGTTCAGCTGTTGGTACATCTTGCTCTTCTGTGTTCTCTGTAACACTCATTCAACATAGAGATAGTGGGGAATACACAGCTGCTGTCCATGTCCCAAGCATGAAAGATAACAGATAAGAGGTTCAGCAACTCCCTCTTGTTCAAAGGGAATGCAAGAGCAAACTTTGGATACAGGGTGATATCACATCCTTGGAATAAGTTGTTATTTTGTTATGACTGACCTAAAGATTTAGACCTCCTGTTAGTCATGTAGTTTTTCTAAAAATCATTATTGATCAGAAGTAGATGCGGATTTAGGCAGGGGATTAGTATATATAGTTATACTGAAGGAAAGAAGTGCACAGTTGCTGAAATGGACACAGTCATTATAAAGTGATTGCTATAAAATTTCTAATGTCTTCTTAAATTTGAGGAAGATGACTTTTGCCTTTCAACTTTTGTCAGTCTTCATCTACATGTTGGGAGGGGGTTTGCTTTTTGTTACAATAGGCTGTAGTGACCTAAGACTTTGTTGGTCAGCAGCAGCAGCAAATGTGGGGGAGGGCAAAGGGAGAGAAGTTTATCATGAGACCAAGTTTTAGTTTTGCTGGATAACTATGACAAAGTAGCTATCTCTTACAGCGTCCGTTATGATTTTATTATAGCTTTTAAGCACAGTCAGGGCTCTGTACATGCACAGAATAGATGCATGGCCTCAGTATAAATGTATGAAGTATGCTTGAGTATTTTGTGGTTTAGATATGTAAAACTGTAGTTGCCAAGCGACAACTGGGGGCAAACTGACCTGTTTCAGGAAGAGATTTGGCAAGGGAAGATTTATCATGATCTTCATGCTCAAGAGAAAGTGATGTATTATATACTCAGTGAGGTATTACGTATGCGCACTGTGGACTGCACAAAGAAGTTATATTTTAAACTGATTTCACATATCCTTTCAAGTGGAGAGGGGCAGTGTGTTGGTGGATGTTCATGGGATGTTCATTAATATACTTAGTCATCAGGAGTTATGTCATGATGATCTTTTATAGAATACATAAAACTGTGTTTAGTAAAAGAAAATCTTGGATGACTAAAAGATTATAACTAGCAGAGAGAATAATGACAGATCACCATAGGAAGCTCTTACTGATGGAAGTGGGCACAATGAACAGCATTGGCATTGACATAGATTGTCATAAACCATATTGAGAACACTAGCTTTCCTCGCTGTTGCCTCTTCCTGGCTGCTAGCAAAGATTTTGGTCATATTCCAATGATTTTTTCATAGTTAAAGGTCTCACAGTAGCAATAACTTTAAGTCTTCTGTGTATTAAACTGCAAAAAAACCCACATAAAAATAATCTGTCTTTCAATTCCAATAAAGTGGAAAAACCAGAAATGTAGTTCTTGCCTCCACAGAGGTTGTTGGCATTTTCCAGTAGTTAGAAAAATGGCCAGTGTGAACAGACCAATTTGTATTTAAAATGCAGATTTACTGTGTCAGATGGTATCTCACTCTGAGCAATCTTGTCAACATGTAATGAAACAACATAGTCTGCCTGAAGTAATATGTAGATTGTAAATCATACATTACCTCAAAAACCCCCACCCCTTTTCCTATAATTAAGTTATGCAAATGTAATTTTTAAGTCATTACATTAGCAAGTACTTTCTATAATGTCAAAGCCTAGGAATCCTAGAGAAGGGTTTTGGTAAGAGGCCAAATATTCTGAGCACCTTGTACATGTTTGCATGTTATTGTGTGTATATATACGTATGTCGCTGTATGTATAAAATATGAGAGAGAAGAGATTCCACATTTTAATTAGACTGTTGGATCTGAACACAAATATTAGCCAATGCAGTGCAACAATAGAGCAGGGCATTAAGAGCTTAGTCTAACAGGAAAAACAAAAGTTTTCTTTGAATCTGGGGGTTTTTTTGATCTTTTTTTTCAGAGAACTATGTGACAGCTCTGTTCAGTTCCTCATCCAGTGGAAAACTATTTTCATCTACCCAGAAATAAAAGGGAAAAGCCTGTCCTTATAGTAGCCCAATACAGATATTGGCATGCTTTGGATTTTTGACATCAGCTTTCTCCTATCTCCTCTTGACAGGTTAATCAAGTAAAAAATGTTTATTGACTTGGCATAGAATTTAACAAAATAATTAAGAACGTTCATTTGCTCCCTACGAGCCTTAAATGACAACATTATTTTGAAAAAAAAATTCTCATTATAAGGTGATCATGTAAAAAGAATATTTTCTGTCTTTACTTAGCAACAGAAAGATGTTTTTTTAATATTGAAGCAAACGGGTTCTTTAAAGCAGATGCATCCAATCCTCCGCTGGCATTTTTTAGCTTTGTGAATGGCTCATTTCACCAAATGAAATACGATCTATGTTTTTCATACAATAGAAGTATCGACTCCTTTAACTGAATTAAACCCTAAATTTAGGGGATTTTGTTATGAAGAGATATTTGATAGGTGTTTTACATAGATAAGGAAGAAAAAGACCCCAAAACCCCAAGGTCAGAATTTTAGAACAGTGTTATTGAACAGTTTGAGTGTTTATGACATGATGGATGTGACAATTTTTTTTAAAAAAAGCTTCCATGAAAGTATCATCATGAAGAACAGTAATATTGAAATGTGATTTTTATGTAGGATTTGTTTTATTCACATTTGGCAATCAGGAGGGGAAAAAAATAGGCTGTTTTTATTCCATGGTGCTGAGACCAAAATTCAAGTTTTCTTTAAAACTCATTGTAAATGCGGTATTTGGTGGAGGCCATGAACTACTTTAATACATATTCCATCATTCTGTTCTGCATTTTTTTCTTGTTTTTATTCACTTCAGCATACTGAATGATTGAAAATCCAGCTACAGCTAGCATAGGCTTCATTGTTGGAGCTGAAGCCTTAGATGTGCACTGAATGGCAAGTTGTGTACCCAGAAAACCTAATGCTGTCTAAAGGGAGAGAAGGGCTGGGGTAGTTGGATGAATACTTAATTCCTTATATCTGTTTTATGTCTCTAGTCAGCCTGGAAACACAGATTTCCTAGTGAAAGAGTTATATGGTCTTTCCAAGAACTCTGCTCTCTTGCAAAAGAAAAGATTGGCTTCTATGTAAAGTATCAGCAACGAAGAAAAAGTAGGAAAGAAGTAAAAAGATATTGCATAGGAATCTCAGCAGAAAAGCTAGCTTTAAAAAATAACATTCCTACTGGCACAACCTCTTGGCCTATAATAAAGATGAAATCACATGACAGAACACTCCATTCCCCTGTGTCAGAAAAAGGATACTGTCTAGCAAAGACTTTCAGTTGCCCAAAGCAGTAATTACCAACACTCTGGAATGAGACAAGAGATTGTTTCTTTCTATTCTATAAATTCTGTGACAAGGATTTAGTCCCTTTCACTAGAATCACACATGACATGCCTGTGGAACTGTAAGAAGAAAAACAAAAATAAAAAATAGCCCTCCCCCAAAGAAACAAACCTTTCAAAATTTTGGATTAAATCTGCAGATTCTGTCCGTTTTCTTCCATCTGTCATTTATTGCATCCATAACTTTCTGTATTAAACAATAGTCACTCTAATTTGCCACTTAAGAGTAATAGTTGCTTATGTCAGCAATCAAAATTTTTCCAACAGGAGAAGGAAATTAATATTTTGCTTTGTGTTTTCAAGGATTAATGCATATGGTCACCATACTAAACTGCAGTTCCAGTGTTTAATTTTTTGCTTAAATTGTTTCATGGATAACTTTATACTTCTGCTCATTTGGGATAGCTATGAAAAAAAGGAAACATTATATTTGATCACTTACTGTTGAGTGAAGGAAAGGCAAAAGCACCATAGCTTGGCATGGAAACCCATCTGGTTAATTCAGTGGAATTAACTCCCTTTTGCCCACCTTTCTGATTATTGTATTATGACATATTCTGTTTCTTTTTCCAGTCTGGCCTCTTATGCGTACACAAAGTTATAACTGAGAAATTGAAAGATTCCACTTAGGAAGAATTTGGCCCATCTGTACCAGTATCTTTGGCCCTACAGTTTAATACAGATTTTGCAAACAGAAATATAAAAGTATATTTGATAATGCATCTCTCCTTATTCTTCATTGTCTGTCTTCCCTAATCACATTTTTCATTAGTCTTTTCCTTATTTTACCAAACTTTTTTTATTAATGCAGCACTCTTTCTATATGTATTGTAAGTCATTTTAATGGAACAGGCTATGAGAATCTGCCCATGTTGAGAGGAGACCTCCACTGGTTTGCCAAAAATGTCTCTTGCTTATAGGTTTTTTTCTGTTCATATTTCAGCTTATTTTCATTTATTCAGTAGTTGACAATTAAAGTGTCAGTATTGTACTGTATACAAAAGACATATGGCCATTGTTAACAGAAGATGTGGATCCAACTAGGTGAAGTTATAAACAAGGCAACTTTGTGAATCTCAAACTAGCTATCATGTTTTTTTCCCTATTACAGTTTCCCCAGCAATCCCATTAGGGATGTAAATGAACAGGTAAATTATGTAAATGTAAATTATTATTAGAATAGTAATTTAAAATCTTTTAGGGTAGTTCCAACCATAAACAGACACAGTCTTTTATTTCTGCTCTACATTATAGGTCCCATTTTAACTAGAGCACTAAAGCTGGGCCCTTTGATTCTCAGTTTTGGCAATCAATCTAACCTTTTTACCTTGATTTATGTTTTGGGGATTGAAAATTATGCTTTAAATAAGGCAGAAGGGGAGTTTCAATCTGGATCTTTTGGCCATACGACTTCTTTATCAACATAAAAAAATATTCTGTACAACAGCCCTCTCTCTGAGGCAACACAGAGAGAAGCATACATTCTTGGCCTTCATCTGTGGTGGTGGTAGACTTGCTCTCCCTTCAAAATTATACATACTAAAATAATGATGCCATTAAATCCTATGAACTCTGTACCCAGTATAAATAACCTGAGTTTTGAATGAAAACCTACTATTTTTAGTTAAGTTCAGCCATGTTATTTTTCTGAGGCATGTGCATATATACTGCCTTTTGCAAGTCAGTTCTGATCTAAGAAACGCTGGCAGCTGTCTGCATTTTCCTAAATAACAGATAGGAGATCAGAGTTGAGGCCTAGGCAGACTGATCATGGAATCACAGAATCACTGAGGTTGGAAAAGACCTCTGAGATCATCTAGTCCAACCATCAACCCAACACCACTGTGCCTACTAAACCATGTCCTGAAGTGCCACATCTGCACACTTTTTGAACACCTCCAGGGGTGGTGACTGCACCACCTCTCTGGGCAGCCTGTTCCAATGCTTGACCACTCTTTCCGTGAAGAAAGTTTTCCTAATATCCAATCTAAACTTCTCCTGGAGCAACTTGAAGCCATTTCCTCTTGTTCTATTGCTAGTTACTTGGGAGAAGAGACCAACACCCCCACCTCACTACACCCTCCTTTCAGGAAGTTGTAGAGAGCGATAAGGTCTCCCCTCAGCCTCCTCTTCTCCAAACTAAACAACCCCAGTTCCCTCCGCCACTCCTCATAAGACTTGTTCTCCAGGCCCTTCACCAGCTTTGTTGCCCTTCTCTGGACATGCTCCAGCACCCCAATGTCCTCCTTGTAGTGAGGGGCCCAAAACTGAACACAGTATTGGAGGTGCGGCCTCACCAATACCAAGTACAGGGACACAATCACTTCCCTGGTCCTGCTGGCCACGCTATTCCTGATACAAGCCAGGATGCTGTTGGCCTTCTTGGCCACCTGGGCACACTGCTGGCTCATGTTCAGCCGGCCATCAACCAGCACCCCCAGNGCAAGTAATTAACTGCTTCCTCCTGGATTATGAGGGGTTTATCCTGCTCTCTGTCCCCGTCTTCCAGGTCAGGGGGCTGGACACCCTGGGGACAACTGGTCTGACTATTAAAGACAAAGAAGCCGTTAAGTACCTCAGCCTTTTCCTCATCCTTGGTGGCAATGTCCCCCCCCCGCATCCAATAAAGGATGGAGATTCTCCTTGGCTCTCTCTTCATTGTTAATGTATTTGTAGAAACATTTTTTCATTATCTCTTACAACACTAGCCAGATTGAGTTCTAGCTGGTCTTTCGCCTTTCTAATTTTCTCTCTCTGCTTGACCTAATGAGATCCCTGTACTCTTCTTGAGTTGCCTGCCCATTCTTGCAAGGATGGTAAACTCTCCTTTTTTTTTTTCCTGAGTCCCAGCAAAAGCTCCCTGTTCAGCCAGGCCAGTTGTCTTCCCCACTGGTTTGTCTTATGGCACATGGGGACAGCCTGCTCCTGCGCCCCTAAGACTTCCTTCTTGAAGAATGCCCAGCCTTCCTGGACCCCTTTGCCCTTCAGGACTATCTCCCAAGGGACTCTCTCAGCCAGTGTCCTGAACAGGCCAAAGACTGCCCTTCGGACGTCCATGGTAGTGGTTTTGTTAAACCGCCACCCCTCCTTACTTCACCAAGAATCAAGAACTGTGTCATATCATGATCACTAATCCCAGGATGGCCTCTGACCACTACACCTCCACCAGTCCTTCTCTGTTTGTAAACAGCAGGTCAAGCAGGGTACCTCCATTGTAGGTTCACATCGATGGCTCAATGTGTGCAGGTTGTAAGAAATAATACATTTTCACTTTTCCCAGACATTCATATATAAAGTCCTCCTTACTTATATGAAGGGTTAATGAAGATCAGGTTTCAGCAGGAAGAAAGAAGCCTTTCCATACAATGCTAACAAGACTTTCTTTTGACACAAATGTGTTTGATCACCGAACATGCAACAAGTACAGTCCTTCAAATTAATGGTGTTCAGCCAAATGTAACATCACAAATGCTGAAAGGCTTGAGTTACACATTCTTCCAGAAAGCATAAAACCATTTTTTTGGCTAACTTGTATAACTGAAAATTGTTGGTGTCTGTGTTTATGAGCCAACAGGTGCACTTGGGCGCCTCTTGTCTGATCAAGACTGTCACCTTCTGTGTCCTTCAGGAAAAGAGAACCAACAAACAACACAAAAGGTGACATTTGAGCAGACAAGGTGCTGAGCTGAGTCCATTAATCTCTTATTAATCACACTGACGTTTTAAAGAATGATTTTATTGAGTGGGGAAAAAAAAAATCTCCCAATAGCTTACCAGATACTGTGAGGACTGGAAACAGGATGGGTAGTCAGAAGCCAATGATGGATTAAATTTTCTGTTACCAAGAGACAAAACAAACAAATGTGTTTCATCCTGAAAACGTCCACCTGGGGAAGAGTTCTCAAGGGACAGTCACTCACTAGGCCTTTTGGCTTCCTTGGATTAGAATCAAGCTCCCAAGATCATTCCAAATTTCCCTATCGCTTATTGGTACATGGATTTTTTCTCATAACCTAGCATTTTTATATGTCTGGACAGATTGGTTAACTGTTTGCTCTTGCAAACAGTCTTAAGTTTATCAACCAAAATTGTTTATTGTTTGAAACATCTGCGGTAACCAGCCATTATTCCCGCTTGATAGTATTTTCTTATTAAATTTTCATTTACTTACCTTCACATCTGCACAGAATACACTCAGGTATACTTTCAGAAGTTATCATGATAGGATATCACCATGGGAAGGATGCAGTTCTGTCTTATCTGTCATTGCACTTGTGACACAGGTACATGTATTTGTTGGCCTCTTGTGTTTGGCATAGAACAGGACTGTGCCCTCACTGTGCTGGGATCATCACATAAAACCTCTTTGCATCTGTACTTGAGGTGTGGACAAATTAGTTCTCTGTCATGTTTTTTTTTCTTGAGCTTACCATTGAAAATTCCGTTTCTCCATCTAGTCACAGCCACATCAAAATTTTCCTCTTCTTTTTTTCTTGTCTGTCACTATACAGCATGTTGAAAAAAAGAAAATACTACTTTTTACTGCTTACTACTCTGTTACGTACAAGTTGTATGTACCCTAAGATAGAAAGCTATGAAGTTAAGCATAGACACTGATTGATATAATCATTGCAGACATCTCTGTAAATGTTTTAAGTGGCTGTAATGGCTGTAAGACAGTCTTCTTTAAAGACGGCTGCAGGATTCTTTGATTTTTTTTTTTCTTCTCTTTTCTGAAAGTCTTGAGCACTTATCTTTACTCTTAGTGACTGTAGCAGAAATCCATAGATTGCTATCAAGACAATATGTCTATTTAAAGCCCTTCCCTTCTCTTCCTTCCTTTGCAATTCCAGACAACTACAAACAAACAATGTCATATGTAAGATTACCTTTCTACCTGCCCATATCCCTCAGGAACTCACACAGCTCTGCTATATTCATGATGTTAGTGTCTATATATATATATAATCTGTAAAATATGGTCTCCAGTAATTCCCAAATTCCCATACAAGTTCATCCAGCCCTGACAGCATTGCAGCCCCTCCTGTCAGGTATTGTTCTCAGGAGGTGTTTCCAGATGTTATAAAATTCCAATATATAGGCTTTATTTGTAGAAGTTACATTTTAAAAAAAAAAAAAAAATTCTCTCTAGCAGAGCGAAAGAATCTAAGTTTAAATCTTTGCTAAGTTCACCTGAAGTGTTTTGGAGTGCTCTCACAATAGACATGTGTACATAATGTTTAAAAAAAATCAACCACAACAGCTTCTAATATTAATGTTTACGATATTTATTCATTCTTCTTTCCAGTATCTTCTGAAAACAAAACACACTGCAAACAAAGCCAAAGTGATCTGCTTAATCTTTCAGTGTTCAGGCAACATAAGGTCTATATAGACACTGTAATGTTAGGGGTTTTATGTCCACTTGCTTTGAATAGTGTTATTGCTGCATTTCTAAATTTCATATATCATATTAACACTCAAAACACTTTCCATCATTTTAGCTTTCATCAACAACTGTTCCAAATTATCAGTTGAAGTTAGTATTGTGTAGCTCAGATACTACATATCTATTGCCCACATTCCTTAGTTTCTGTGTTTTATATTTGAAAAGGACAACTTATTTCTCATGCCGATCCTTGTACCTTCATGGTCACCCAGTCCCAAAGAAATAGTTTAGAAACAAGCTTATCAATGGAGACATTTCCTGCAAATAACTGGTGAAGGAGAGTCCATTGCAAATCTCAATACAATTAAGAGTTTTAAAAATTCAAATGTGTAATCAACAGTCACCTTCCGCAGAAACAGCTGTGTGATCTTTTTCTAAGTTAGGGATCAAATACAGGTTAAAGAAGTGCATGTAAATTAGTGGATCAAAACTGAAATGAAATTTTACAATACGCTAGTAAAATACTATCCTACTATATTATTGAGAAAAATCCTGTCACTGCCTGTATTCTCTTTTATTTAAATTATTGTGCTGTGTTCTTCTCCTTCATGGATGCGTTGCACTAACAGATTAGTACCTATGGTATCTAAACAGAATAATATAGTGATACATATTCAAAATAGAATATGTGTAATGGTGTTTTCATGCATATATACACATATCTATGTAACAGAAATGCATTCTTGTTAAAGATAAGTGCTGAAGTGACCCAGGCCATCAAATGCCTTGAATATAAAAAATGAGAACTGCACTTGTTTTGAAATTAAGCAGGAATCTAGTGTAACAGCTGTGTTTCTGAGGAGATATGCCATGGTCTACAACAACTGGGATTTCTGAGTCTCCAAAATACCCATGTTGGGATATATTGTTTTGCTGTTAGTTGAGCTGAGGCGTTAAAGAGCCTTGACACAGTCAGTAATTACAGGGCAGTCTTCTACCTGATCCAGGCTGACAGAACACTGCTGGTGGTTCTGGTCAAAACAGAGATAAGCTTGGAGAAAGCGTACTGTTCCAGTACTGACTGACTAACGATTGACATGCATAGAAATAGTAAAGTGGCTACAGACTCCTGAATCTTTTTTCTCTGTCTTTCTTCCAGTGTAGTCGGCTGTTGCTCATGCAGGAGCTGATGTGTTGTGGCGGTGGTTATATGAGTGATGTGGAGAGGGACTGATAAAGTTGTGTACTGTCTACATATTGCTGGGACTGGATTCAGTACTGTTTCAGCTTGTTGTTCAGTGTAGGTATTGAAAATAAACTGAGGGAGAATTGATACTTCAAACCCCACAAATACTGTTGTTACTAAGGGTATTTGTCAGGTTATGCAAAGGACTGCCAGCAAAGGCCTTGATTGTGCTCGGTGCTGGATAAACAAAGAAGTGTCAAGCAGCAGTAGCCAAGGAGCTCACAGTCCAAATAAAGCAGGGGTAGGGTGAGGTAGAGGTATCAGACAAAAGTGTGTGAATAACATGGTATTTCGGATAAATGTCATTTCCACAGTTCTTGGCTTCTACAATTGCCCACACAGTTTGAAGAGTCCAGTGGTGGGGGTACAGTTTCCTGTCACTACTTATGGGGTGTACCTCTCCAGGAAGGTCTCAAGTAATTTTAGAGTGCTACTCTCACTGCAGAGGTCCAAGATGATGGTAACGGATGTCTGTCCTTTGCCCACTGATAGGTGGAGAATATTCATCAGCCTCCTAGGTGGTGTCAGTTTTGTGTCCTGGCTTGACTCCAGACTGTGCTGTGTCTAAAAGGTTAATTTCCATTAGATGAGAATGTCCTTGGCCTTTGACTAGCTTCTCTGTGGACTAACTCATGGGAAATGTGATACTGGGCGGTAGTTGGCTAGAACCAATGTATCCAGGGTGGGTTTCCTTTCTGTGGATAAACAGAGCATGTGTATCTTCAGGAGTAGGAGTTTGGCATCTTCTGCCAGCACTCAGTTCACTTATGGCCATCAAAGGTGGTTCTTTCCATCACAGAGGTTCAATACTCTACATAAAGAATCTCTTTGTATTTTCCAGCCTACTGGGGACTATGTTTTCAGATACAGTATTTCAGCTGAATTATCTAGTCTGCTTATTTGAGTTTGTACTGTTCACTTTACTATCAAGAAGCATGGATTAAAGAATTATGCAACCTGTTCCTGCACTCTGCTTTGATCCTGTAATAACTGCAGTTATACATCTTTCAGTGTCAGTGAAACCTCTTTTGCCTTCACACATTCTTTTCTTATGGCAGAATCTATAGTTTTGTTTGAGAAGTAATTTGATAATAAATTTTATAATATTAGCAGCTGAAACGCAGGTTCTGATTGTCTTTTACAACTGTTATGGATGAGAAAGCCTGATCTCTGCTTCAGCCTGTATTCCTGACAACAGTACTTGCAGATTTGCCTTAGTGTTTAGGATGCTGTTTAGTTTAGTTTTGTGCTTGATTTATATACATACTAATACCAATCAGTATGGAAGTTTGGCTCTGAGTTTCGCTTAACCCTGATGGACAGTGAGTCCTTAATCTAACTTAATCTAGTGGGTTTTCAGTAGTAGCTTTCTCTAATCAAAGGAACAGTTGACAACTGGGATTTTCACTGTAATCACAGAAAGCTGTACTGAAGGGCCCAGTATTGTACTGGTATTGTAATCTTGCTCTCACATCTTGTATGTATCAAAGCAAACGGAGCTGATAAAAGTTGGTTTCTTATAGCTTCTTGTACTAGTGGTGCTTTACATCTGGTAACCCCCATCATGGCAGCTGATGATTATCTAGTACAAAGTTAACACTTCACTGCTGCTACTGTGCTACACCAACCCTGTGTGCAAGGGAGAAGAGATCTGGTAAGATGAAGAGCTGACAACTCAAGGCAAGGGAATTTGCATCTATCATTATCTGTACTTTATGACCACAGATGTTTTTAATCGATAGCACCATTAGTCATGATGACAAAATTATGATATTATTGTGCTACTATTATTGTGCTATTGAATAACCCACTTAAGGACAAATATAAAAGTCATATTATTTTTTTCCCAGAATTATAAAATATTATTGTGTGTATGAAAAAGGGTCGTTAGAGATTAAAATTGTACTTTAAAGGCTATCATTGTATCTGAAAACTAAAAGGACCAAGAATAAGATGGGGATCCCATTCAGGTGATGTTTTGTCATTACACTGAATCAGGGACCCTGAATCATTTTTTCAGAAGGTTAGGTGTGAGGTCAGTACCTGAGTTATTTTCTCACATGTGCTTTATAATTGCCTTCAGTGGAAGTTTGCTTGAATAAGAAGTAAAAGCTGGGGACAGAGTTCAATAAACATTATCCACCTCAGCCAAAGCAAATTTCTTATTGCTTTCTGAGGAAATGGGTTTGAATCTTCTAAAGGACATATTCTGGCATGTGCTGGTAGGACTCTTTCTGTTCTGCTTTCTCATATACATACTTCAAGGAATGGATTACTGTTGGAGTGAGAATTTCTGATTTACCAAAATTCCATTTCATATGTCCCCCATACTTCAAAAAGGATCCCAGGATTTATACTTTTACTGGCTTCAGTCTTAGTGTTCATTATTGTAGCAGTCCCTGTTTGACATATACTTCACATAATCTTCACAGTTGTGGGAGTTCCATTGTAAAAAACATGCTATTAATGTCCTCCAACCATTGTTCAAACATTACCACCTTCATAAAAAACAAAACAATTTTTAAATGTTCTTTTGGTGCAGACAAAGCTGTTCTGCCTTTTGCTTTTATTCCAGCCTGTAGGCAAATGTTGGTTTTAAAATCTGTCATATAGTCTGATTGATCACTTTCCAGGAAAACAGGATTGAAGTAATTTTTAAAGTAGATTCATAATGGATTAAACAGAGTTGCCACATAAAGAAGAAACATTTTATTCCTTTCTAATGTCAGAGGAGCTGATATGCTCTGTTTAGCAGTAAAACCTCCTAAATAGCTCAAGCATTCACTAACTGTGCAAGCACAAAACCTAGATGTAAAACAGGAAGGAGAATTTCACTCCAAGATGTAGTAAACTTATATTCTTCAAATTGCTGCATTAGTAAGTGAAATATATTTAAAAAGCAGGTCTCAGTTAATGTATCAGAAGTACAACCCTCTAGAAATGCAGCATGTAATAGTATTAAGTAAACATAAAGGTGAAAAACCTGATGTCGTTGAAATCATGGGACATTTTGCTGTTGACTTCCAGGATCTAGAATTTTACACAGTTTTAAAAGTGTAACCTTAGGAGGTTTCAGTTTTAAATTCAAGCAGGATTGACTCAATGATTGGTAGGAAGATACACTGGGTTTCTGCCGAGGATTTTTGATTAATACCTAGAAAGAGAAGTCTTGTCTTTTCTGAGAATAGTGTTAAAGATTGTCATTTTACATGGTCTTGGTATACTTGGAGAGTTTTCCCCTTCTAAAATGGCTGAACTTGGTTACTTCAGAACCATATGCTGTGTGTAGTATGTATGTATATGTATTTCTCTATAATTTCATCCTGCTCAGTTGTGTCATAAAAGTAAAGGAATTGGCACTCTCAGTAAACCAAAAAATGCTTTAAATAAACAAGAGAGGTGGAAGTATGATAATGATTCTCAATGTCTCATTTGTAGGCTACTCTAGTGAAAAAGACTAAGAAAATGCTGAAGAACTGTTTTCTGGAAATTAGACCCTTTTATGGCACGCCATTTTGGATATCTCAACTCTCTAAGCCAGGTTCAGAAAAATAAGCTTTATACATGTTCTCCAATTACTTTTACTAAAACACTGAGCTAAATCAGTTTGCAAAGAATCACTCAAACATTGCAGTTAATTTACAGAAAATAATATTTTCTGCTAATGTCCAGCAGTATTCCCAGCTGTTTGATCAATTTTTAAATTTAATTATGCCATGGAGTTGTGCATTAAAGGGCAAGAGAAAATGAAACAGCTAACATTTTCCTGTAAGCCACATGTACTTATCCATTCTTCAAAATAAGTTATTTAGAGTCTAAGATACAGTGCTTGAAAAAGGTGCCCTGTTTACATACAATATGATTTAGCAGCCAAATAAATGAGAGAAACTTTTTCAGCAGGACTTGCTTCAAGAGGGAATGAAGCCCATCTCAAGGACAGCATACTTACCCAGGAACCTAGCATCTCTGCTGTGATAGCTTACTCCACCATTTTCTTATTATAGCCTGCTTTCCTGAAGTTCATTGACACCCACTGGTAGTTAATCAGAGACCATGGATTTTGCCAAATATTGGGTAGACACTTTGTTCTCACTCACTTCAGCCTTGCATTACAGCCACATTTTAGCTTAAATTTAGCAGCTCCTGTTTGCTGTTCAGTTAAGTTGGAGAACCCCTCTGTTTATTTTGTGTAAGTTCTCAATGTGAGAATAAATTATTCTGCAAGTAACTTACTCAATGGGATGTGTGGGATAACATGCTCACATCAGCTGAGG
>VZTL01059318.1:0-29963 GCA_013400535.1 Scopus umbretta
TCTTCAGGGACCTGCTTGGAAGAGCCCCATGGTGTACAGTCCTGGAGGGAGGATGGTTCCAGGAGATTTGGTCTGTGCTACCATTCAAAGGGACCTCAGTGGGTTGAAGAAATGATCCAACAAGAATCTCATTAAATTTAATAAAGAGAAATGTAAAATCCTCTACCTGGGGAGAAATAACTCCATGCACCAGTACAGGCTGGAGGCCAGCCAGCCAGAAAGCAGCTCTGCAGAAAAGAACCTGGGGAGGGGCTGGTGGGCATGAGGTTGAGCATGAGCCAGCAATGCATCTTTGCTCTTCCAGCCTCAGCCATTCTGTAATTTTGCTGTCCTTGACACATTTTCATATCCTTATGAAATATTTTCATATCACATTTTCCTAAATCTTAGCAAAAAAATTTATCAAGTGCCACTCTGTCAGCTGGCTGAGGTGAGAAGAGCCTAGCCATCAGAAGGGACTTTCACCCACCCTCTTTCACCTGTTTTTAACTGGGCTGGCCTCATGCGAATCTGTGATGCTTTCGCACTGGTTACTCTGTAATGCAGATCCTAAACACCATGAGCATATGAATCAGAACATTTGTAAGTACAATAAGCCTGGCAGAGAAGTTATAATGCTGTGGACTGATCAAAAGATGTTTTTCATTATGCAGCTGAGAATGCTGCAATTCAAAAGAAATTAAAGTCTTCAGAGTTGTGGCTGTGCAGCTTAACAGATGGGCTTCTTCAAAGATTCATTATTAGTCTAAAAGGAACTATAAATACCAGTGTGTGAATTGAACAACCAAAACACACACCTGCTGGTTTAAATCCATCAGAAATATGGTCAGCTCTCTGCAGCAAAGGCAATGGAAAAAACCCTCCCTGCTGGCTAAAGAAAGCAATATTAAGCACCTTGTCTTGATAGGTGAGACACAATGGTTGTTTTCACAATACAAATGATTTGAGGAAATGGGATGTAATTCAATTTCATGACATTTTTAGAAAAAAACGCTAATGCAAACACATTTTTATATAGAGGTTGTCATTCTGGGGAACAAGGCATTTTTAAGACCTGGGTTTATCCTACAGGAGAAAATTTCAGACTCTCCAGTACTGCTTTCCATCTTCCCTTCCCTGCACAATTCATGTCTCTCTTTCTGGTGCTCAGATTACTTTTAGGCTGAGACCCACTAGACAATGGCTGATTGTTTTAGGATTGAAAACACAAAGCAGCAAAGAGAAATGTACAAAAAGAGCAAGTAACAATTTGGCACCCCCAGATATACCAAGGGCAGCCAGATGCCAACTGAAAGGAAACCTGAACACCATCGCCTTTTTTGAAAGCACCTCTGTGCTGACAACCCTGCTGCTCTGGTTGCACAGCTGTCAATACCCACACCATCTAAATTAGCACTAGCTGCAGCATTTGCATGTGTTGAAATCTCACCATCAATTGTGGTAGCAATATAACCCCACAAAATGGGAAAACTGGTACTTAAGAGGACAAAGAGTAAAAGCAAGGGAACAGCCATGTAGGGTATTTATATTGGACCTTCCTGTGCATGGATGCAGAGGCTTTTGACAAAGAACAGGCTTGGTACAGATGGATGGGACTGTAATTTCTACCAGACCAGACTGCTCCCAAAGCAAGGGATGGTGACATTAACTCCCTGCTGGGCTCTCTGCAACTCCCCTGGACACCAAAGTCAGAGTCTGTTCTTCATCCTGTCAGAGAGCGGCCATTGGCAGAGACCACTGCTGAATGAGAAAGATGATTTTTAGGAATTACTTCATGTCCCTTGCACAGTCTTGAGTTACCTCCACAGAAGATGTGGCCCTTGTTGCTCGGTTGCCTGTGTATGGTTACATGCAGCAATAATCTCCATCTCGGGCAGCAAATATGGAGAGAACTTCTTTCACTTCCGCTCAGCCCTCACCCCACGTGTCTTTTTTCAACTGCTGTGCTGTATCCTTTCCTTTGAGAGAGTTCTTCTGTGCAGTGCTTTGCTGTGTTTCATCTCTTGGTAGCATGTTGGAGCTTATACTTAAATATTTTAGCTGACATTTGGTTTGCTTAATTTTGTTTTCTTCTCACCAATTTTCTCTTGTTCTGCTGTTCTTTTTTTTCCTAAGGCCTTGTTATACCACTGATAGTTAGGTTTCATTCTCCTTTTAAACCAAAAGGGAGTTTGTCTAGAAAATTATGGCTTTTCTTGTCCAGCATGGGTCATCTCTCATACTGATAAAAAAATTAAAAATCTGAAAACGTAGATTTCTCCCCCTTCCTCCTCCAAAGATGTATGTGATGCAAAGAGGTCCAGCATCAGTATCTTGTTTATACAGCACAGCATTTCTGAGAGTCTCCTGGTGAGATCTGCATCTCTTTGTGTTCATGGCACACAGGGTAAGGCTGTTCCAGCTCTGCACTGTCTACCTTTTAGACCACAGGAGGCATAGATGGTGGGTTATGAAGGCGCAGATCATACGATTCATGTCTCTTCCATGGCTGGGGTCTGCAGGAGCCTGGAATTACACAGATTTTCAGAGTTTGGGCACAGAGAACTTTACCCATGGCAACAGAGGGGTCCTGCACTCAAACACAGCTCATGCTCTAACTCAGCTGAAGATATTAGCTTGGTGCTGTGCTGGAGAGGTTCCCTCTTGCTGGGAGGAAAAATCCTCCTGGGTAACTACAGCACTTCTGATCTGAGCTGCCTTGCATCCAGATGGCTCAGCAAGCTTCTTCCTTGATGGCTTTGAAAGACCACACAGGCATCCTCTGCAACCTAGAACAAGATGCTACTTGGCTTTGACTGTCCATCCATATAATAGAAATAAATTTCCCTCATGTTTCGGAGGCCTTCTAAGGATTGGCACATTGAAGATTTTTATACACACGATTACTATGGTAATATAAATATGAGTGTGAAAAATAATATATATTAATATTGGTAAAATTGCATTAAAATGCTGTCAGGCCTCACTGAGCTGCAGACATTGAAAATTCAGAGTTTTATATTTGATTTTGTAGTTGGCTGAGAATCAGTTGTCTCTACGCTCTGAGGTGTGGGACTCCAGCCACAGTAGGATTGCTGGGGCTTCACCCTCCCATCTCTAGCACAACTGTATGTTCATGTTCATACACGGTACAACTCAGGGTATGCTGCTGCGTGGGTTTTTGCATGAATCCTGGAAGAAAGCAGGATCTGCCATTTGACAGGGAAGAAAAGGATAGTAAATTATTGGGTAAGATAAATTTCCAGCAAGACACAACTCATGGTATTAATCTGGACTGATTGTAACTATAGATCACAAGTGCAGGGAGGCTCTTTGGTGCATGAGCTATCATGTTGGGCTGGATGCACTTTCCCCATCATGTGAGAAAAAGGGGAGGAGAAGGGAAAAACTGTGTTCTGGTTTATGCATAGCTGGGTACTTTTCACATGTATCCTCATCTGTCTGGTTTCTACCACCTGGGGCTGAGAGGTGTGGTGCCTGGCACTGTGCTGGATCTCCCATCCCAGACCCCATCCCCATGATGTGCATTCTCTGGCCAACAGCATCATTCTTCTCCTTTACAGGGAAGAAGTTTCCAATAAATAAACATTAGTCAGTCTTTTTTTATCTGGGGTTTTAACTAATTTTTGTTTCAAGCAGCTTTGTCACACTTCCTTATGTTCATGCAGATTCCTTATTAAGGTTATCATAAGCATGGGGGCAAAAAAAGAAAGGAAACTTTGTGCAAATAGAGTAGGAAGAGAGAGCAAAAGAAATTGGCTATTTGAACTCAAAGTTGCTCATTCTCTTCGGAGGAGAAAGGAAAAAAAAAAAAAGACATATTAAGAAAAAGCCCAGAAATTCCTGAAGAATCCTGTATACAGATAGCCTCCACAGTCTCCTACAGCACATGGTTGTATTTGGAAGGTGAGCACACAATGCTTTCACTGGAAAGGAAAGGCAACATGACACATGAATAAATTAGCAACCAGCCAAAGTTAAAAATTGCTTTTATAGAAAAAGAAAGACATTCGTTTGCTCCACATAAAGATAGGCAAAGATCACAGTGACCCATTTCAAGCAGTGTTATTCTAGCAGTGCGCTATTGTAAGATATTATTGTAAGATATATTCTCTACATTTTCTTTGGCTATTGGATCTTCCACACAATGTATACAGTTTCTGGCAAACAATGCAGACACAGTTTTAATGTAAGCTGAAATAAATCTCTTTCTTCCTACTGTCTTTTAGCTATTCTATTTAATAAAAGAGTTGTGATTTTTTTAAGGTACTTCATATATTCTGATGATAGCATTCTCAGAACAAGAAGGGGGGGGGGCGGAAATCTGCTTTCTTCAGAAGATGTATATATCAGTAGGGTTCCCTGTTAATTTTCCTTGAGAATTGGAGAGAGAAGGTTTGTTGACAAGAAAAAGAGCCCTTGGTGGCTCTTGGAAATGTGAAAGTACATCCCAAGCATAACCAGTAATCTTTGGAGGTCACACACAGTCAGTAATACTTGTCTGAATGCAGTGCATAGGGTTTGCTGAACAGGGTAGAAGGTCTACTTTAATTTCAGTATCCCTGGAGAACCTATAAAATCTCGTCTAAAGTTCATCATTCCTCAGACTCCATGTACTTCACAATATTCAACCATTGTGTACCCTATAAATCAGTAAGTCTTGATGTGATTTGAAAAGCCCTGGCTGGAGTTTTTAAGAAAGACGGCTGTGGTTTTTTGGCTTTCATCCCTGTTTCCAGATGGTAACATGCATTTAAAGACATCGCATACATTTCCACCCAAAACATAAACAAATAAACAAAACCTGTGCTAAAAATGTTCCGACATTTACAAAATCAAGTACCAGAAGTTAAGAAATGTAAGAATGCAAGGTCACCATGTAGCAAATTCACAGAACACTCATAAATTAGGAAACTGAAATTAGAATTTTAAATATTCTTTGCCCCTCTTCTCTGAAGGTCTTATGCTTAGTAAATTTGTATGCAGGTTTCACAAGGACCTACAATACCTCTGATCTCTATCCCTAATGGAAAGATTATTTTTTTTGCTGAGCCAGTGACAGCACAACAGCAGCTCTCAATCAAGCTCAGCCAAAAATACATCTGTGTCTTCTTATTATTGTTTCCAGGGGATGATTACTGTGGAAGTCTCATCATCAGCCCATGACATCGCATCCTCCACGAAGGAGTGCAAGCCCCTTCCCACCTTCCCAGCCTGACAAGCCACCCCATTCTTTGTTGGAAACCCAAGTCCACCTCTGTGCTTGTTTTGCCCATAGTTTTGCTTCAGCTGCACAGCACCAGCCCAGGCCAGCTCTCAATATTAGAAGCTCAAAGGACTTCTTTATCACTAAGCTGATACCACCTATTACCATCTCTCCCTGGGGCAGTTCCTTGCCAATCTGATATTACTTACATATTAAAGACTTATCCCTATTCTGTCCTCTTGCAGCCATACTCAGAGAAGCCTCAGGGCAGGTCTGTACAGATTGAGTACAAATATTTGTAGAACAGTTTCTTTCATAATAGCTCACTTTTGGAAATTTGGGCTAATCTGCAGCATACACACAAAAAAACTTTTGCTCCCTGGGATTCTTATACAGAAATACCCTCCCATGGTATACGGTTTAGCTTTTGTTTATGATGCTAAACACAGATTTCCATAATAGCATTGATATATCACTGTCTATAAGTCATTACCACAACTGAGTTATTTATGTCCCTAAATATTTACGCATTCCATTTCAACCAGGAACAATTTATCAAACAAAGGCAATCACTGTGAAACAAAGTCAGCCTTTTGCTTGTGAAGAATGATCCAAATAGAAGTGCTCTCTTCCTTCTGAATACACATTAATCTTCTATGAAATAAAAAGTCTGTCCCTTCTTCCAAGCCAGGAGCAGCAAAATGATTTCAGACTGCATTTTTTAAGTAGAAAATTGTTCTTTTGAGAAATCTTGGGCAACATATTTAGTGCTGTATGCATATTTCATAGCATGATAGATCAGTATTAAATGTACATAACAGCAGCATGAGAAATGTACCATCAAAATGGCAGTAGTCATTTATTTGATAGCAATCTTGTCTTCAATAGTCATTCTATTTCATTGGCCAAGTTGGGTTTTTTTTTTACAAAGGGATGAAAAGTTCATCAAAAGCTTTTCAAAGGACCTGAGAATAAGACTGAATTCACTGGAGTGGGGCCCGGCTTTTGTTCTGGCTGAATACAGTCTGTGGTCATCCTGCAGATCCTAAGCCAAACTGGACCCTCCAGGCTGATTTTACTACTAATAATTTCAACATGGATTGCTTGAACCATCACATCCAGGCTTTCCATTATTTGACCTGTTGTTTGCAAATCTCCTCTCTGCAGAAAGACTCCCAGAAAACAGAGACCTCCCGAGTCCATCCATCTGTGCCAAGGCAAGATCATCCACACCTAAACAACTCCCCACAGGCTTTTATCTATCCAACTCTTAAAAACCTCAGTAACAGAAGTCCCATCAACCATAACAGCAGTAATAACACACTTCTCTCATTATTAACAGCAATGTTAAACTTTGCATTTATAATAGGTGCTGTAGTCATGCTAAGCATTTACTACTTTAAAAAATCACTTAAAACTTAAATGACACATTATTTTAGACTTATTTCAAAAAGCAGTCTTGGAACATGAATGTTAATTTAGCAGTTTCTGGTATTTCAGCATATCTTTCTGGCAACTAAGTTTGACTCTTCAGCTGCATCCATCTGCATCAGACCCTGCTCCTAAAACTAACACTTATCCCTTCATGAAAAGAATGCAAAGGTACCCATGTCTCTAGTAAAAATCACAGTAATTGAGAATATTAAACATGCAAACAGTCCTGCACTGTACAGTTCATGGTCAGAGCACTCTCTGAGTCGTTGTTTATCCACATAAAATAGTCTTTTACTCATTTGCATATGAGCGACATACACATTTCTGGATTTTATTGTCATCATCTGTTTACTGGCAATGGGGAAACATAAAAGAGCTAAATTCAATGAATAAATTATTTGCTGACAACAGTCCACTAAGCACTCATTTTCTGTTAAAACTACAATACCATTGGTTAGCTTCAAAGGGATTCTTTTTGGGTTTTTTTTTTTCCTTCTTTTGAATGGATGGAATTTCTAGAAGAAATCGGCAAAAGGGGTGGAAAAAAAATAAGGCCATAGAAATAATTGTTCCACAGTGTCTTGTGTGAAATAATATGTGTCAGCCTAAAAGTAGCCGTGGCTGGGGATGTTCCTTTGCCAGGTCCTGCTGTGGGCCAGCCGCCCTGGCTTGCAGCAGCCTCCTCATTGTAGAGCCCTGCTAAATTGTACAACAGCACCAGCGAGGCACAGGTTCTCCCATACTGACATTTCATGCAACAGAAAATTGAAAACAAGGAGCCTTTGCTGTGAACAGCTGACATCAGTCCCTGGAGAGCTTCAGAAGTACAAAGCAGCAGATAAAACAAAACCGAGAAGTCAATGGGCTTTGAAATCCTGGGAGCTGCTGCTGCTGCTGCCTCATAAACACAGGATGATGTGTGTTTGTGGTAGGAAGTCACAGGTTATGATACGGAGCTGAAAGAAATGCTACACACCAGTGTATCTTCAGAGGGAGTGTTTCTTCCAGCTCTATATAAGCCTGTTGCTCTATAGACATAAGTCCTAAGAAATAGATTGTATCTTCCACTGCCCCAAAACGATGGTGCAATGAGTTGGTTTTTTTTTGTCCAAGATGTCCTTAGAAAGGCGAGAACCCAGTTGGCAGGATGAGGTATGGGACACGACTCAACAAGAAGTAACAGCTTTTCCTATGCCCAGCAGCAATACTGATGTCTCTACCAGATTCGGAAAGCCACATCACCACCAAAGCATCCTAGGGCTCTGCTACTTAAGCGAAGCTGTGCTAGTTGGTTTTTAAGACACAGCCACATAGTCATAGTCAATTAAGTTTTTAATTACAGCCCAAATCTATTAATAGATCATTTAATTGCTCCTGCAGTGCACAGGCAGCTGAGCTAATCCAAACCATTTCAGGGCTATTTTAGCTGGCCTGTCTTTGCACAAAAGTAGGGAAGGAAAAAATATGTGACCCATCCCTGTGGCTCAGCCTTGAGATAGTTACCTCCAGAAACTAGCAACTAAGGACAGTTTTCCTTGAACTGTTCACACAAGTTCTCTGAAAGGACCCCTCTCTTCGTCAGGGATTAGGAACATCTGAAAATTTAGATTATGTGAATGCTATTTGTTAACTACTTTTTCCTAAATGTGGCTGGAAAAGGAAGATTTGGGAAGCTACCCGGGTAAGAGACCAGCACAGGCAATCTGGAGCTGTGCCATGCAATGCAGACATGTCTTAGGCCATCCTGATTAGCAACACACAAAACCAAAAAGGTCTTGGTCAAAAGCCTTGGCTCTGAGTGGTTAATTAACAGTTACTGCTAATGAAGAGCTGAGCTTCATAACAACACAGTGCAATTCCCATTTCTCTGGTAGTAATGTGTGCTTAATGCAGTGGTTTCTACTTGGTTCTAAATCTACTTTTCAGGAACCAAAAAACGTACATTCTTTCTCAAGCTCACAAAGCAATTTTGTTTGTTCTGGTAAAACAGCAAAGGATGAAGCAGGCTTATCTGTAAACAATTTATTTTTCTTTTATCAGTTCTACATTTTTCACAGATTGCTTGTCACAATATCAGAAAGGCACCACTTAAAAAAAAGAAAAAAGGAGCCTGACTCACGTATTGGACTGCTGAGATAACACTGCAGAATTGGGTTCAGGGGGGAAAAAAGCAAGATAATGTATCAGAATTTCAGCTTGCTGGGGGTGCAGCTTGTATTACTTTGTGGTCCTAAAATACCTTACACTTTAGATACCTTATAATTAAAAAAACAATTGCCACAAAGCCAACCAGAGTGTAATACTGGGAAAAAAGAGCATGCTAGTGGTACATCCCAGAAGCAGTGACTGTGGACTCTCTGATTATCTCTTGCCCCGTATTTCATCAACTGTTAAAACCCAAACTGTCAGTATAGTTCTCTAAAGCATGCATGTGAGTATATATGTGTAAACGAAATGCTTTTAACAGTCCGTCGGAAACCCCAGAGCAGAAACGCTAACGTAGGCCCGGCTCGGCTCTTTTGCTAACGCGCTCGGTGCTCTCCGTGCAAGCGACCGGCCCCACGCAGCGCGAGCGGCGAGCGCTGTGGGCTGCCCGAGATGTGGGCTGCCTGTTCCTGCAGATGACAGCGCGGGGCAGGCGGTGGCTCGACTGGCAGAAGTAGGGCAGGGATGCCCTAAATGCAACTAATAAGCATGGCTGGTAATACTAACATGTGCCGCCTGCAGTGCCAGACAGAGCTGGTTTTCCTGACTTCTCAGATACCCATCAAACGTGCCCTTCATCCGCACTGGAAAACTACGGTTTGGTTGTAAATTGTAATGGCAGCCCGTTGCCTCTGTTATATGGACAACATAAGACTCCACTGCAGCAAAGGTTTTTCAAGAAGCAGAGAAAGTTTTCTGGTTTTGTTAATTAGAAGTAGTAAACTACAGATGACTAAAATTATGGTTCTATTTATTTTTAATGGAAATGCATTTAAATGTGTTTTTTACATTTTCAATACAACTATCAAAGTTGTTCAAGACTACCATAAAACATTTTACAAACATTAATGGGACAGCATCTTCCTTTTAGTGCTATTTTTGCTATGTGGCTTTTCCAGGTAACATCAAGAATGTTTGCAATGAAAACTGGAAATCAAAAGGTGCTTTTTTTTTTCTCATCTTTTGCTGAATGTTGAGGTAACATATATCATCTCTTGATGTGATAGTTTTCTCTAAAAAATGAGGAAAAATTATTACTTAAAATAATGATCTAAAATTATTAATTCACAGTAATTCATTTTGACACTTTAATGGAATTATGATGAAAGGGGAAATAAAAATTCACCTCTTCAAGGTTAATATTAATGATTGGAAGCAATTACCTCAATTTACACATTTATGGAATTAATTTTCATATATAAAATTAAAAAACAATTTTAAAGCATTAAATTAAGAAGTAGAATATGTTTAAACTATGTTAGATAGTTACATTAAAAATAGATCTAACACTATATTCTATAGTATATTTATATTATAAAATACTGAGGTACTGAGGTTTAAAAACTTGAAAACTGAAGCAAGTATTTTTCCATCCTCAATAAATTCATGCTGAATTTAGGTTTCAGCATGGTTCAGTAGGTTCAAAAGCAATAAATCAGCCCTAGAAAAAATGGGAGACTGTCTTAAAAGAAGAGACTATATGAACACACTTTTTGTGCTTCAGATTGCTTTCTAACTTTTAAATGTTTATGATGCATATTGCTCTCAGTCCACCTGAGTGGATTACAGAGGCTGCAGTTTAGCCCTTGATGTGCTATAGCCTCTTCACGATGAAGGAGTGGAAGAACCATCAACAAGGAGAAAACATGGGAGCCTTCAGCACTGGTGGCTGACAAGGAGCACCGAGCGGGGCAGGAGCATCCATGAGCTAAATGAAGAGGGGAGAGTAGAGAGAAGAGGATTCTGGCTGAAATCCTGCCTAGCGTTTGTTTTGAGATGCTGAACAAAAAGAGATGATTTTTCCAAATTATTCCCAGGGACATACTGGTACAAAAATCTTTGTCCTATTAAATTCAGAAATAGTGTGACCACCAGGACCAGGAAAGCCATCCTTCCCATGACCTTGGCACTGGTGACATCGCACCTCGAACATTGTGTTCAGTTTTGGGCCCCTCACTACAAGAAGGACATTGAGGTGCTGGAGCGTGTCCAGAGAAGGGCAATGAAGGGTCTGGAGAACAAGTCTTATGAGGAGCAGCTGAGGGAACTGGGGTTGTTCAGTTTGGAGAAAAAGAGGCTGAGGGGAGACCTTATCGCTCTCTACAACTTCCTGAAAGGAGGGTGTACTGAGGTGGGTGTTGGTCTCTTCTCCCAGGTAACCAGCGATAGGACGAGAGGAAATGGCCTCAAGTTTTGCCAGGGGTGGTTTAGGTTGGATATTAGGAAAAATTTCTTTACTGAAAGGGTTACCAGGCACTGGAAGAGGCTACCCAGGGAAGTTTTTGAGTATCCATCCCTGAAGGTATTTAAAAGATGTGTAGATATGGCACTTAGGAACATAGTTTAGTGGTGGACTTGGCAGTGTTATGGTTGGACTAGAAGATCTCAGAGGTCTTTTCCAACCTAAATGATTCTACGATTCTATGATACATACTGATTTTCCAATTTTGCCACACTGAAATCTGAGCATTTCCTACTAAATTTGTATTTTTCTCTCCCTTCCTTCTTTCCAGCTTCTAATCTATGATATTTTTTTATTTTAGCTGAAGGGTGTCTACACCCTGCCCTGTCAGGAGCTCAGCTGGGTTAAAAGGTTATGTCTCCCAGTTGAGCAGTAGCTTCTCAGCACCACCTCCATGGGAAAAACTGGCACCCTTTCAAATCACAAAGTGCCCACTTGGTGATCCAGGCCAGGGAGTTGTCAACCCCAGCCCCTTTCTCTCTCCATCATTGCTCTCACCCTACTTTCCTACCAGAGATCAGCACCTCCTGAGATCTGCCACTTCAACTGTTGGTTTTTTTCTTAAAACCAATCATTTCAGAGACTGGGTACACAGTACAGCTAAACAAAGAAACTGGCCCAAAATGCAGGTAAGGGGAGGAGGATGACTGCTGGCCAAGGGCTGGTACAAACACCTTCGTAGGCGAGAGTGGGTGGCAGGTGGAGCCACTTCACCTGGACCTGCCACTGCTTCAGCAGAGTTGCAGTACGTCTTCTAAACCAGATTGTTTTGAGCGAGCTTTGCTGTGGCTTGGTGTCAGGGTAACAGGCTCTTCAATATCCTGAATTGCCCAAACACAGCCCCCTCAAGAAGAAACTTGAAATGTTTTATTTGCCTCCACAGAAGCAACATTACCCTTCCCTTGTGTTCATCCAACACAATTGTGACTGGATTTTAATGATCACAGAACTCAGCCTCCTGCATTTAAGGTGATTTACATATGTATGTTTTTAACAGAACAGTAATCTTCATTCTTAAATTGTTTAAGGGCTCTTGGATGAACCTGTCAAATTACATTTTGCTGGGAAAAATAAAGAGAAAACCATAAGAGCTAATAGTAGTGACTGACAGACCTGATGTAGCCCTGTTGCCCAGTAAATACCTTATTGCCATTGCTAGCAAGAGGCCACAGACATCACACTAACTTTGCAAGGTTGCAGAAGTGAGGCTTGTCGGGCTTTGTCCAAGCTTGGCTTAGCCTGCCTGGAGCTTTGTTTTGACTTGTTTAGCTGTAACAGCATTTTTTTCTAATAACAAGGTGGCTAATTCCTAACTTGTTTGAATAATCTCTTTGTATATTCATTGAGTATAACTGTAATTTTTATATGACTAGGAGTAATAAGTAGCTGTATGGTATAGAGTGAAATATTCATGACCCCAACATGACAATGATGCGTAGAGGAATGTGGCACGATGTGATCAGAGTGGGACCCAGGATGGGGTGAAGAGCAGTACAGGCAGGAGATGACAATGGAGTGGGCACAGGCTGGCACTGGAGATTGCAGGCTATGAGCCGTCCACAGTGCTCTGTTAAAGATGGGAAGTATTTGGAACTGTGCAAAACAGGTTTCAGCTATAACAAAGTGAACAGATGGCAAGTATCCAACACTGCACGATAGTAAACAAGGGCTACTGACATGCAACAGGAAAACACAGCCAGTAAAGACAGAAAAAGCGGTTAAGCGTGGTAGAAGATCTATCAAGATGTTCTTAAAGATGGGCTCTGGAGTGTGGCAGAAAAAAATTGTCAACATCATGTTGGCAAAGCAGAGGGAGAAATCCCCACCACCAGTGTCACACTGTCCCCAGAAAGGACCTGGGACGTGATAACTCAGCACAGGACACCCATCTTCTTGGGCTGAAGCCATCAGCCTCAGGCCCAGAGGGAGCATGGGGGTGAATGTAACAGCAGAGGAGGGGTAGAGACTACGACGTGCGAGTATAACAATTTCACATGTATTGTTAATTAGACTTTTTCTGTAATACTATTCATCTCTATTTTCTCACTCAACCTATAGCAGTTAGATCTGGGCTAGTAATAACTCTTTGATTAGATGGTTCAGATTTAAAGTACACTAATAATAAATTCTTTCCATGCAGGTTTTTTTCACCTTCACCTATAAAAAGGGATTTTAAGTCTAACACTGAAGATGCAGACTCTTTATAAGATAACGCGGTCAGAACTGCAACAGCTATTTCTGTCTATGAGGTAACTGGTATGTTGAGGCAGTAAAGTAGAAAAGTACTATAGTTAGCAAACCCAGAGAAAAGGGATTTGGGGAAAGGAATGAATTTTCTCCCTGGACGTCAAGAACAAAATAAGATATCACTAAATCTTTAGAAGTGAAAGCTATTTAAGAAGAATTACAAATTTGTACTTTTCCCTGTGTTTGTGATCCTTGTCAATAGTTACATTTTATTTAGTGAGACTTATTTTTAATTTGTATTTTGTGTGTTTGCAGACTGATCTGATACTGCATCCCCATTAGAAAAACCCAACACAAGGCAGTGTCCAACAGCTGTCCTCCCACTACTATGCAACAAATCCTGCTCAGTCTGGGTTACTTTCTCTATATCTTACAGATCCATTTTTAGCACCTCCACATCTGACAGTAACTCCTCAATATCGTCAGGCCAGGCTGTACTTATTTAGCTGCTTGCCCCAGAAAAGAGGAATCGGACTTAAATCTTTAGGTTTCCTTGCAATTTAAAACAAAATACCAAAGAAGTATGCTTTTCTAATTAAGGCACGAATTTTAACAGGCAAACATGTGATTTGCTGTGCTACACTGTAAAATAGCTATAAAAAATAGCAAACACTTAGCTGTGTGATCCGTGTTCTGTGCCTGACAGCCAAAAGGGAATTGCTCTCATACTTGCCATTCCATTCCTGAGCTATTTGTTATTGCTAACTTTTGTAGTGCTTTTTTCTTCTGCTGAAACCATGATATGGTAGAGCAAAGAAAAAGTTAGGCTGCCGGCACTGAGCAGGCAGAACACATATCACTGAAAAAAAAATCCTGAAAAATATAGTTTAAACAAGAAATATTTCCAAAGTTTGATCCGCACAGAATAAATACATGGAGGTATTTCACTAGAGGATCTGATCGCTGATGTCCTGGTTTCAGCTTAATTCAGAGTTCATTTTCTTCCTAGTAGCTGGCATAGTGCTGTGGTTTGGACTTAGTATGAGAACAATGCTGATAACACGCTGATGTTTTAGTTGTTGCTGAGCAGTGTTTACACTAGTCAAGGCCTTTTCAGCTTCCCATGCTCTGCCAGGGGCACAAGAAGCTGGGAGGGGGCACAGCCAGGACAGCTGACCCTGTTGTGGTTTAACCCTGATTGAGCAACCAAGCACCACACAGCCACCTGCTCACCCTCCCCCTACCCCAGTGGAATGGGGGAGAGAATCAGGGAGGGAAAAAAACAACCAAACCCTAAAACCCGTGGGTTGAGATAAAGANTAGTTATCCTGGAACAACCCCTAGTGCAGACATCACAGCTTCACCTACACCATGTAGGAAAAGCAGGCTTGCAGTCAGGTTCACAAGCTGTTACAAACACACCAACCTCAGCCTGCTCTCAGTTTCTAAAATATGTCTTGATGTACTTCAGCAGTTTCCAGCTAGCTTTAAACTCCAACCTCCTCCATCCTTAACACCAGTGTTAAATGTTTACTGACAAACTAATTCACCCACTCTCCCACTTACTTCTCCCAGCTGTATTAAGCCCCCTACTCTGCTCCATGAAGCTTTACAGACTTTGACTATTTCTTTGCAGTTTCTTTGTTGTACCTCAGATGACAATGGTTTTATTCTCGCCTAACTATTCCAGGCAGAACCTAAAAAGGAAAGACTTCCCACATCAAAATCTGCCCCGAAGACCAGTCCTTAGATCCACCTACCCACCCACTGAGGGCTACCAGGAATGGTCAGCCCACCAAGCAAACCTCCCAGCTCTCTCCTGTATGCATGTTTCCATTCATCTTAAATAGCGCATGGTGAAAACTATGTGCAGTATGTAGAGAGGAGAAAGAAGAGGGGATGCATGTTCAGAAAGTCATCAGGGTTCATGGTTAGAAATTATGAAGAAAGCTAAAAAAGTGGAAGAGCTAGACAGATTTTTTCCTGCTTCTCAGCAGAGACATTTGTTGGCTGGAGTAGTACAGCAACATTAATGAAGTACGTAATCACTACAAGCTCTGGGGGAAAAAAAAAAATCACCTGTAGCGCAGACAGACATAACGCATGTTAGACGAATGACTGAAGATAAATTTAACATGTAGAAGCTGAAAGTGAGCACAAGAGCTGGTGTGTAGACACCAACAATTATTGTGTACCTTGTGGGAGAGTCCACAAGCATCTTCTCTTTGTGCAGCCTGAGGTCCCTCCCGGCAGGAGAGTGGCACTGCCTGCTATGGAAGAAGGCAGGTTTCAGAGCAACCAGGTTCAGACTTACAAAGGCAACATGGCTACATGGGACTGCACTTCAGACTGCCCCCAGCTTCAAGTCACTCCTACAGCAGCCATCTCAGTACAGCAGAGACCATCTGAAACACCCTTTTATTTTATTAATTTATCCAAACGAGAGGGATCACACTACGTCTATGCATATTAAGAAATTTCAAACATATATTCAACAGAGCCTGCAGAAACTATGATCTCATAACATAAAAGAACATCATTAGGGAGTCCAAAGTGACTCGTGGAAATTTATAAAGACTGAAGAGACTGGTTTTTACATGATTTAATAACACTTTGCACAGAACAGAATAAAAATGTGGGGTAAAGGAAGGTGGTCATCAAGGGCTCCAGTAAAGGAGCAGCGGCTTAAAGCATGGTTTCTTTTGTTTAATTAGGTCACTCGAAGCAGTTCTTATGAATGGGTCGGAGGACGCCTCCTTTCTTCTGAGACCATGAGACCATTAGGAGCCAATAATTTGGGCAGGATACCAGTTTTGCTGAAGATACTTTCTGAGGCCTGAAGATACGTGAGCTTGGAAGAAGCAGGCAGGTTTCAGCAGGCCATGTGGGTAGGTAACACCAAGGAGCCCTTTCAATGTTGGGTTTCTAGAAGCTGTAGCTGTATGAAATGAAAGCAAATAGGGCTGCAAAAGGATATACTGTTTCTTTTTACATGGCTATTATTTTGCATCATCTATCCAACAGCACCTGTGTTTCTCCCTGGTGTGTTAGATATTCTTTGATCTACCAGCAAATTAAACTCAAGCTGGTTAAAGTATATGGTTCCTTTTCCTTCATGGAGAAAAAAAGAGAAATCAAATTTTCTTCAGAAAGTAGAAAATTTTAGCAGGAAAAGAAAGGAAAACAAACTTTTACAACAAACATTACATGCGGCTTTGCTATGAAGACTGCTCAGCCTTGAGTCTCACTGTAGCATCAAAACCTGCACTTGCATTTACAGATCCCACAAACACAGCCCTTTTATCGACTGTTTGGTTTTGCTTCCAGGCACTGGAAAGCATCCCAGAGATTTCCATCCCCTGAATCAGGAAAGACTATCTCAGAATCGCTAAAAAGAGCAGCTAGAAAACTGCTACAAGAGCTGAAAGTGTAATAAATCACATAGCTAAGCCAAGGGAAAAACATTTGCCTCCTCTTACAAGCAGTGACAAACAAAAAAACATGATACTCTCAGAAAAGTAGTCCTTGTCATTCCCAGTTTTGGTGCTAGTCTCCCTTCTCTGCTGCTAAAAATATGCATCTCTGCTGCTGAAAATATGTGTCTCTGGTGCATAAAGAAGGAATTTTTAACCTTCTAAACCAAACTGGTCCTGCAGCCCTCACTGCTGTTGTAATAATAATAAAAAAAAAACCAATTCCTGAGAAACGTACCAGTTAAATCTTTAAAAGTAGAAGGAAATATCCCCCTTGTTGTAGTAAAATGTCAGCCTGATGTGTGACTGAAAAAGTCAAGACTAACAATGCATACTGCCAAGCCACAAAAATGACTGAAATTTTGATTTGTAGCTAGTGTCTCCACAGATATTTACTTTAGTTTTATAATAAATTAAAAATTAGGGCAAAAGCTACAGTTATCCAATGCTAAATAAAATATCTTATTGGTACGTCTAACACATTATGGTTCTGTTTAATCTAAATAAATGTATCAAAATTTGGCTGTTGCCAATAGCAGCAACAACATATGAAGGGAAAGCTCCTACTCCCTTTACCAAGTCATTTTGCTGCTGCACTAGAATTACTTCTAATTAACACAGGTGTAACTGAGAAGAAAATTAGGCCTCATCTCTAGCATGGCTCTAAACATATTGCTGGTGCTTAACATATAAGGTAAGTGTAGTTAAGAGAAATGAATTTTCTTCCTCTATATAACTACTCTTACTAAATACATCCTTCTAAATGTCAGGCTCCCTGATGAAGTAAACACAGTGTGAGTCATAAGCTTCTTTAAGTGCAAAGTTGATATACTGAAGAAACTGGACATTATTTTTAATTTTCCCTTTAACGATACTGAAGAGTGCATATCTGTAAGATGACCGAGTCTGACACCTGAGGCAGAAGTGCAGATGCAGCTTCTTATTGTCTGTAAATCATTGCCCATTCAGTATTTCTTATTCTAGTACCTTGCCTTAGTTTTTTTTCCCTCTCAGAATTCAATAAATCATATCATGAGATTTAATCATAGCCTTCTGTATGAGTTATGAAATAATCATTGTCTGCTACATTATTTCTCCTTGATAACTTTGTTGCATAGTGAAACTCCATACAATGTCCTTTGCTTCAAATAGCTAATTCTTTATTAAGAGAGGAACAACAGCAGCAGCCCATAATAATCCTTTTCATTATGCTCCAAGACCCCACAAAGTCCTTGGTGTTTCTTGTATTGCGAGACTCAGATACACAAGACGGAGACCTCTCATGAGATTGCCAAGAAAAGAAGAAGGGGTGGGGAGACAGAAAAGGAAACATTTATTACTGGAGATTAAACCTGAAATTTAGTATCATGGAGCAGAAAAATTATTCTCTTCCTGGGACTGATTTCTAGAGATGATTCAAAGCACAGCGGCCTCCATATCTGAACAGGAAGAACAGATCACCCCAGTGCTGCTTGCTCACCTTTGTCTTCTTCCAGGATGAAGTGCAACCTCAGAGCTTGCTCCTCTCCCTGGCTGGAGTCTCACCACCTCCAAAACAGCCTGGACTCCTCAAAATTACATAGGTGAAATGAAGATTTTTGAGTCCAACTGCAAGCAGGTCTACTGAAGAGAAAAAAACAGCGGGGAAGTCAGCTCTGGTGCTTACCAGCTCATTGCATGCGCAGCCCCAATAATGGGTAGTGGAAGGACCCGAGCAGCTGCAAAACTCTGGACTTATATTTTGCATGGGATGCCTACGTATCATGCTAAATAAATATACTAACTGGCAAGGACAAAGCATTATTCAGTGAATCTAGTAGAATGTTACTAAAGAAAGAAAGGAAAAACAAGAACAGATTGTTAAATCTTACTTACAAACACTCTCATAAAATTCACCCTGATTTTTGGGCCATTTACAACTTTGCTAATGTCCTGTCTGTCTCTCCAGCTTTGTTTCTGGAGGTTGTTTTGGCCTCAGTTGTGCTTATTCAAGTTCCTCTTGTTCCTTTAACTGCTTGTCTTATGTAGGCTCATTCTACTTTTATCATTGCTGTTGCCATTTTTTTCTCTGTCAGCTCCCCAATATTCTGTGTATTTTTGATCATTTGCCAGTGGATAACTATGTTCTCTGCAAGTCAGGTGCTTTATAACATAAGAATCTTCTGAAAAATACTTGTGTTTTTTTTTCCCCAGATATACCCGGGAAACTCAAACTACACACAGTCCTCCTGTTCTAGAGTAAAAGATGGGAAGTTTGAAACATAAAAAGACTATTTAAGGAAACACCAAAATTAGCTGGTTCATGGAAATGGCTTTCAGTTATGGACTGACAGGACAACTGGATGGTTTATCTTCTTTCTCCATTGCATCTCTAAAACGAAGGATGAAATCTACTTTTTGGCATTGATTTCCCTCCCCCCACCACCTTAAAATGATTTTCTGCTTCTGGAACTCCATTACCTTTAACTAAGGTAGCACTGATTTATCCTGCATGGGAGAGGAGGAACCATGGAGAGGGTGAATTTGTCTCCAGTTTTAGCAGAAGGCGTTGCCATTGATCTCACTTTGTGGTGACATCACAAGCCAGCTGCGGTTTCCCCTTGCATGCCATCATGGAGTTAAAATACTTTGATGTTTGGTAATAAAAGACATAACTTACACAGATGCCTTTTTAAAACTCTATTTACTAAAGAGGCTTGAAAGGTTTTACAACATCAACTGAAAAACCTTAAAAGAATCAGATGTCTCCTCATTTCACAGCTACCATAAGACATACGAGGAATCAAATAAAAAGTGACCATGACGTACAGCAACATTAAGCTCCAGTACTAAAATAAGGACTTGCAGAGTGCTTATATTTCAACGTACAATTTTTGTAAGTTTTGCTAAAGAAATGCATATTTGAAAGCTGAATTTTCATGGCTACACCACCCTTCATCAAATTTGCTAGAGCAGCATTTTATATGAAGGCAGCAAGGAAACATACATATACTTTCATTTTGGAAGGAGATAGGGTTTATTCTATGATAAAAAAGGAGATGATAGTTTAAGTGTTGCCAGTAGAGCTGGGTGCCAGCTCCCCTGCTCTGTTTTGGGACCGCTTCTCTCCAAATTCAGCTCCCAAGCAATCCCAGGCTCCCTCAGTGACAGTGCAGATAGAGGCATGACCAGAGAAATCAAGGGGAGCTGTGTTTTCCTGGGAAAAGCCTGTCCCTTTTAACTAGTGTCTGATGGACAGTTGCTTGTTAGGGGAAATAACCAACACGATGTATTTGAAATAGCATTTTCCTACAAAGAAAATGAACAAATGAACAGACAATGAGAGTGATAAGATTGAAAGTTCATCTATTTGAGAACAGTAAAGAAAGTCAGTCTAAATTAGCAAAGGCTATCAACACACAGGTGAGGTACAAGGGGGAAGAGGCTGTGAATTTAGAGCTTAACTTTAACAACTTTGCAGCTGTGTTCATGCCACCTCCTGCCACCCAGAAAATGGAAGATAATTTACCCCCCTTACTCAGTGTTTAATTCTTAGGGTGTGCACACAGGCAGTTACCTCTGGTTAGTACTACTTTGCACATGCATGTTAAGCTTTTATGAATTTTGTAAATGGCATGATCTGTTAACTACTTAAGTCAGATAGCAACCTCTACAAAATATCCCGATTTTACCAGACCTGTAAAAAATGAAGTGATAGTGAAATGCAGTGCAATGCAATGTAATGCAATGAAATGAAATGAAATGAAATTGTTCTCCCACACTTAGGTAAAAGCATCCCTCCCTTATCTGCATGCAGCCAGAGAAACAGCCTAAGGTGTGGGTCTCCAGTGTAGCTGGCATTTTTGGAAGCACACAGGTACTTTAGAAGCAATAGTATAATTGTAAATGGTTTCCCTGGTGGCTTCTCAAACCATATAAATACTACTGAAGAGTCCTCCTTCCAGAAAGGCAGTTCTTCAATTCAAGGACATCTGGAAAGCCATCTGCTCAGCACAGACTTGCACCATGTATAATCAGACACCAAGATGCAGAAACCTTCATGAAATCACAATTTCCCCACTGGGTGACTTGTTAAACCCATGCCAGGGCACACACACCTTGGTGAAACCAAGCTGCTCCTCCTCAGAAAATTACTATGGCATGGTAGAGGAGATCCCCATAGTAAGCAATTTGGTACATGCTGTCATTACTATTGCTGCCTGGGGATTTTCTAACAAAACAGTTTGGGCTTGAAAGAAGTCTGACTGTCAAAAGCCAAGCTACCTATTGAAACATAAACACCAATTTAAACAAGAATGGCATCACCAAGAGTCATTTCCTTCCTCTTGCATGGCTCATGAACAGTCCTGTGACATGGACACTCATCTCAGATCTGAACAAACTTTTTCCCTGCTCTTCTGAGGTTCTGCCTTGATTTGCAGCACGGTCCTCACTGACAGGTGATAGGAATGAGTTTTCTCCTAGCTCCAGCATTGCTAGATAGAGGTTACTCCCCATGTGCTCGGTGCTGCCCTGCCGCTCGAGGAAACTGCCTGCTCACCTCTGCCAGTGGAGCCAATTGTGTAACGAGGTCACTCAAAACTAACTGCTATTCAAACAATGTTCTTCTTCTTCATTAAATTTCAAAGGCAGCAACTCCACAAATATCTTGGGCAAGCGACCTCAGGGACCAGCAGCATGCAGCCAAGGGTTACTGGCAAACCCAAGGCCTCCAACCCAGCATGAAGCAGAGCTGCCACCTCCTGTGTTCAAGGGTGCAAGCCCAGCTACCTGGCCGGTCTGCACAAACTTCTTCCCAAGCTTTCTTACAGGAACTGTTTTACTTTATAGACATAGTCAGTCAACCCTTGGTCCCTCTCCTCCACTCCAATTGAAAGGGTTTTTCTATATGACAATGTAATTTCTCTGGCTAAATGTTTAGTTATACAATACTAAGTGAAACAGTTTAAAAACTGGAAACTAAGGACCAGCAAGCCTATAATTTAGTAATTATTATTACAATTTAAGTTCTTTCTAGGCCGTAGAAATTTATTTTTTATCCTTCTCAGGTTAAGGCATGATCAAATTACTTTGAGCTTCCGTAACCCAAACAGGTACTAATTATGAGGGCAAACACACCATTTTATGGTTAGCATCCATTAACCCATTTGATTGCTCCATCACTATCCCTCCTTGATGTTCGTCTCCCCGTTTCTTTCCCCAAAGTCATATTCAACAGAGCTGATCTATAAAAGCCTTTCACTTCTTATCTGTAGCAGGTAAAATCCTTTAAAAAGCTAATCTCGGGTTTTGTTTCATTTGACACTAACACATTAAGGCTCCGAGAACTCTCTGTATTGTGCTGTCAGCTTACATTTCTCAGTGCTATAGGATTGAACAGATCAAAATTAAGTGGCAAGCCAGGGCTCCCTCCATCAGCACCGGGAGATAACTGTGGTTCAATCTCCCCTCTTCCGTGCATTTTTGAAGGCAGCTGAACAGGTTTTCTCCCTGTACGTGCAAAATGTGCATTTTCTCCATAGCTGTAATACATCCCTTCTCTGAGGTCCTGGCAGCACTGCATGTAGCTTGCAGGAACTCCTCCGTCTCTTCAATTCAGGCTACGGCTACCAGTTCACATCAATGCCAGCCACATGCTACCCACGCTGAGGAAAGCAGCGATTCGTACTGCTTCTGTCGGGCAGCGGTGCTGTTCGCTACCAGCCAGACAAGGCAGCTAGGCATATTTGCTTTTGTCACTCATGACAACAGCCTGCAGCTGATAAACGATTGTGTTTTTAACTGGTTTACTTCTGTTCAGACTGCTTTAACAGCATGGACACAGTGTTCCTAGTTTCTGTCTGTGTACAGTGCTTTCTGCTCCGTGAGGCAGTAGGTGGTTCATGCTGCCCAAGTACAGTTCATGGTCCGACGTCGCACGCCGGTGAAACAGAGTAAACACGGGCCAAACCCTTCCGCCACGGAAGAAAGAATTTTACCGCAACTTTGTGCCTGTGTAAACTGACTGTAAGAGGTGCAGAGCACAATATGTCCAAACTCTTTGTGTTGCAATGTTGTTTTCTTGCCAGGGTGAGTGGCAGGGAAGGGAGAACCCCTCTTTAGTTTCAATATCCGTATCGGTTTCTCCATGCCCTAGCAAAACCCTAAGAGGGCAAGGGGCTCCCTGTTCTGTGTGAGTAGCCTACTCACGAACCTCACTCTGCCTGTGGCAGACCGGCCCCGCTGCTGAAATGAAACAGCTTTCTCAATAGCTTTACTTCTGGGGCAGCAGATAACGGGCTTCTGTTAATAACTCGACTTTGTTCCTAGACAGCTATTATAGTCTAACACTGGTCAGTCTCTAGTCTGCTTAAAAAGAGATCTGACCAGGCAACACAGCAAATACCTTGGCCTCTGCTTAGCACAAATAAAAAGCTGAGATCAGGTTCATTTCATCAATTTTATTTGGCTGCTCAAAATTTGCCCTTGAAAAGTAGAAACCTGGACCAATATGCAAAAATATCACAAGCACAGCAAATAGATAAATGTCTTTAAATGGAGCACATTTGTTTAATTTATATCTCTGTATACATAATATGCATACATCTGTATACACAGTGCATACAGCAAATGTATTTAAATGGCATAGATCACCCTATAATCAGAATATAAATCAAGAATTGTTATGATGGATTGTCCTGTGATTGCTTGAAAGTCAGCCAGCTAGCTACAGAGAAGTTAAGAGTAACTAATTTACAATGCATTTCTAAGCAAACTACCTATACCTACATATATATATTTTCATGCACATATATATAAAATGCCAAAGAAAACTATACATTAGACACAGTCTGTGTAACAAATTAACCTGTTTTCAGATTTTAATAGGAAAAAATCACACAGAGATAATAATCAGTAAGTGCATAATGCCTGTATTCTATTCCTTTGAGACCTTTCTTTGTAGGATTTTCAGACTTATAAACACTGATTTCTTCATCAGTATTTATAATAAACAGCAAACTAAACATTCTGCAAATATTTACAATAGTGAAAAGAAAAAAAGAAGCACTTCTCTCAAGATTGACAGTTCCCTAATGTATAGTGTATTGCTTTAAGGAAAACAGACATTAAAAAAGCCATGTTTCCTGCTGCATGGAAAAATAAGTTATCTCCTGAAAATGGATCCCAGTATTAGACCAGAATGAATTCTGGTCTAGTCACAGATCACATTACTGGGTAGCTTGCTTTAACTTGCAAAAACTAGCAAACCTTTTCTGCAGTGTCTCGCAATGCTTACTCTGTGTAGAAATAAATGATGCACCAGTGGGTTTGAAATTGTATTTTAATGAAAACAGTGTCTGAATTGTAAAGCTGCTGTAACTTTTACAGCATTCACACCAAGAAACAAAATAGTGCTATGACTTATCTTTTTGTTAGACTCAGTCTTTGTGTTTACACAAGTTAACCTGAATAGACATACTCTGGATATTAGTGAGCTTGTGGAGGACATTCTACATCAAGGCTTTGCGGGCATTTTCATTGCATGAGAACTTCACTCACTTTTGTCCTAAGTGATTTTTAGCTTCTTTCCTATTCTTGAAGAGTACCTACAAGGAAGAAATATATATTAGTTGTTTCTCCAAAGAAGCTATAGAGGCAGGGACTACTATCCCCTGCTACAGCTGAGCCAGGCACCATATGCTTCATTTAGAGTTAATGGAGAAAATCAGGCACTTCTGGCATACATTTCCTTTCATTCCATAGCAGACAGCTAAACCAGATTGTGGAAACCCCCCTTTAAAGTGTTTACTCCTCCCCATTCATTACAATAGGAATTTAGGGGAGCTAGCTCGTATGTTAATCATTATAAAAAACAATTAAGAATGGTGAATCCCTAGCGTGGCTGTCCAGTTCAATGAACCTTGTTACCCATTTTCATTAGGTTCTTCTGAAGCAATAGAAAACTACTCTTAGCAACATAGTCTAAGCTGCTTTTCAGCATCTCAGTAGTGAGTAGGACCGAAAAGGAGCCAGCACCATCTGGGCAGCCAGCTCACCACTGAGCTCCGCCACACGTTCCACAGGACATGCGTTGAGAGCCACTGTTACACAACACGGCGTTAACCGTATTCTAATTGCCTTAGAGTCTGGGGATGAATCCAGCAGAAAAGATGCACAAAAGGCCTTTTACAGGCACACAGGCGAGGGCTACTTTGGCAGACCTTCCGAAAACAGTTTGGATTTGCGTAAGGAGGAAAAGGCAAAACAGCGCAAAGAGCCACTAATCTCCAAGAGGGAACAGACCCGTGGTTAGCCCCTGTTCACACTTGATCAACAAATTATTTGCGTAAAGGCATATTTACTTCTACATTCAGCCATTAAAATCTACTTGATGTTGTGCTAAATATTTTGTCTCTGGTACAGCCAGGTCTCAAACTGCACAGAAGCCATTTATTGCCATTCTTCAACATTCCTTAATAAACGCCACATGTTTAATAGTGCCAGCAATTACAAATATTAGGACTATCTGTGACATTTTCAAAGCACTCCCCAGCTAGGAAAGACTGTCTGGGAGTAGTCAGACAGCAGTCACCGGGTTCCATTCAGTCAAGCCGGCATGAGTCCGGGAGAAGGGGAATCAACTTGAACCTTTGTATTAGGTTTGTAACAATATTTGGAAAGTAGGTGTGTCCTGACATGAACTTCCTTCAAAACATAGAGCTCCCGATCCCATGTCAATTGGCTTTGACGTTTAAGCAAATTAAATTTTCAGAAGAGTTTATACGCAACTTGAGTAGACAAATCAAAATATTTTTCTCTCCATACATCCTCATTCATGCTTGCCAAAAATTTATTTTATTTGGCTATTGAGCTGTATTTAACTTCACTGAAGTGTATCAGGCAAAGAACTAGGTCAGGAAGAGCACCTTCCCTTGCTATAGATATATGGCTTGGACTGCAGGACCGCAGTTTTGTCTACAAGGGCACAGATTTATGTGGCTGGGTGCACTCAAGCATGTTCACTTTGTTGACTCTCTGAGATACATGACAAGTTTCAGAGTGGATAGGCACAAGCTGTACTCTAGAGTTTAAGACTCCAAGTGCCGTACCATAGATAATTTTATTTTTTGTGGCCTTGGAATTGCCAATTTACACAGCCTGCGTAATAAATTCCCTCTTGAATTTTCTTTCCATTACATCTCAGTACTTAGGATAGCTGGAAGCTCTGCACTCGGTTAATGCAGTCCCAGAAGAATCACCATCATAGTCCCACCATCTCATCACCACTACAGACCGGAGTACGTATTGTGATAATGCTTCGTGCATCTGTCTGTTATGGGTGATATTCAAATTCACCCGGATCTGGGACGTGATTCAGTGAACTTCTTCCTGGCAGGAGGAAGCAGGAACATCTGAGCCAAAGCCATTCCCATCACTTCACCTGCATATCTAATAAGGAAGGTTGCAGGTGCCGAGAGAGTGAAGCAAGAAAAGAAAATACAGTATCTTTCCTTGAAGGAAGAAAAATGGAAACAGAGACTGTGATGGTTTTTGCTTTAAATCCACATAAAGGGGTCTCTAATCTCCATAAGCCCTGCACCCACTACAGTTAGTGGATAAATCTACTAACCTGGAAATCTTTGGGACAGATTAGGATGTGTGCAAGATGCAAGATAGAACAGGGAAATACGTGCCTTGTTTATTGCTCTTCTTCCCCAAGCATCCTTTAGGACCACAGTCTGAGCTAGGCAGTTCTATAGTCTGATACTCAGTTTGTCGCTCTTAAATTCTGATCAAAAGATCTACTAACACTGTTAAGTTCTCAGACTTACATCTTGGAAAGATACACTTAGATCCTGGAAATCACCAATGAGCAAAGATAAACATTTTTTTCCCCAAGTGAATCCCTTCCTAACTGCAACTGTGAGTGAGATGTTTTAAGTATAGAGACTAGACTTTATGGCCTACTTTTCCAGGTATAGGCCCCTTTAAGTCTCATTTTAATTAACAAGAGGTGTTAGAATACACTGGTAAAAATACTTGCTGCTCTTTCTTTTCTCCACTAAAGCAAATATATTTTCTGTAGGCTTACAACTTAGTCACATGATTCTTTTATAGCTGGACAGAAGAATCTACAACAGACAGAGGTCATGCTGACTACAGCCCTGAGAACAAAACTATTTCTTACTGATTTCTTTTGTCCTCTTAAAAAAAATAAATTTAAGTCCTAGTCCACTAGCCAAATGTTTGATCTGGCCAGAATAACACTACGGTAGTTGAATAAATGACCCATAAATTTTCAGTAATATACACTCATTTTATGTTTAAAAGCCCTCATATAAAATTTCATTGCCCCATAACTTTTCTGCAGTATGTTGGTTAATGTAAGAAGAGTTCTAGCCAAGTAAAATACAGTTATGTGGCTTTTATTATTCCCCTTCAAATAACCAGGCACAACTTTCAGCCCTGATGTAAGAGGGCATATCTTAATCGCAGTCATTAGGGTCTGTCTTTAGCTCTTGATGTTGAAAGCTAGAAAGATGAAACCTGTTAGATGAAAGAAAATGTCAGTGTTTGATGTATAACACTCCTTCTCACTCCCATTCCTTCACCATAAAATTTATATCCATGGAAAATCAGAACATTTTTCTAGCACTATTATCAAGCTTTTATTCCCCAAGCTTTCACCTAAGAAATTATGATGTTAATTTTTATTTACTCTAAATCAATATATTACTTGACAGACTTTATGTGTCTAACAGAATTAATGAGAGAAAAAGAAAATACATCTCTCAACCTCTTTATTTTCTTTATGCTAAACATCTACAAAAGTTCTTTAAATGACATCAAAGACAGAATCTTCTTAGAAGTGCTGGTTAGCGTGCAGAAGCCTGAAGTGAAGTCAGAAAATCTATTCCATGATTATTTATATATAATAACATACACATGTATTTCTCTGGATAAGAATTTAGACAAACGCACACAGTGACCCAGCAAAATAAACTCCAAATCACAAGTCATCAGTATCAATGGGGCTTCAGCAATGGTTCCATTTCCTGCATCCATTTCTATTGAAGAAGAGACAAATATTCATGTTGACAATCGGTTAAACATCATCTAATTGTAAGCTGTGAAATTCACATCTTTTAGGAAGGTACTTCAGAAGAAGAAGCAGCATAAATCTGCTTTATTATTGATTTTCTATGTATTGCAAAGACTATAAACATACACAGGATCAGTCATCGTGTCTCAGCTGCAGATCCAACTAAGTAGGCTCACCACTCTGTTTCCGAATACACGAACATATCTGACTGTTCTCTTATTCTCTCGCCTTCTCTGATTCAGTGGATAATTGTTTAATACAAAGTAAAATAGCTCCAAAACATGACCTTCAGACAAAGAACTCTTCGTCTTCATCCAGAGTGGAAGCAGATGCGGGTTCAGAACCAGGAAGAAGCTGGACCCCAGGCTTACTATACTTCTGGAATGTTCTCCAAGTGGATGGTTAATAACTATTCTAAGAGGCCTTTCCTTTTCTCTTTATGGAAGAAAAAACAAGACTTAATCAGGAGAACTTAAGCAGGATGTTGGCCAAGCTAAAATGTGAATGAATCTATTGGTTTCTGTCCAGATGTCTTCAGTACTTTTCAACAGCACTCCATCTGGTCTAAGTTAATTCACCTGGTTTTGAGGCTACACCTACAATAATAAAATATAATTTAAAGACAGACCAAGGTTACCATGATTGTCCATATTGCTAAATTGTTGGCTTCTCTGCTACAGCTTTGTATTATGCTAGCTGCTAATCTCCTAGACAATGTCCAGATTGGGAAATAGATGAGGCCACTCTGGGGAGGAGAAAAAGCTGGATGTAAACAATGCCATGGCATTTGCCATCAAAGCCACAACCCAGGCCTTGGCATGCTTGTTTTCTAGAATAGGCATAGCCAGCCTGTCTTTCCTTGGGTATTTTACATTGTACCAGACCCTCTTCACTAGGCAACAGGCGATCTAGAAGTTCAGTCCTGCAAAAGATAAATATCTGTAGCAAAACAGTCTGTACTTTCTCCGTGTCTTCCTTCATTCTAGGTACAATGGGATAAACTTTAATTCTTTTTCCCTTCATTTGTATAAATAAGCAGACTGTACACTGTGATGCATACCCATCATCTGGCAATAGCCGAGTTATGCACAAAAAATGTGAGAAATTCATCAGGAATCTGGGCATACATCTATACAAGCCTTGGAAAGACAAGAGATGTGACCTTCACTTACCATTTGCCCTAGATGCAAGAACAGATCGTTGATGAGCAAATATTTACACACAAGAACAAAGCGGTCAAATAACATGATGCTTTTATGTTGGCCTTTTGAGGGACTGCACATAAAAATATGTTTGATAGATAAAACAAACACTATTGATCATGACAGAAAAAGAAATGAGCCCTGTACATCCAGGGACATTTGCCAACAGTGTTACCTTGCTTTAGAAAAAAGAATATTCACATATGGGGAAAACAGGTTCACTGGGAACATGCCAACAAGATGAAATTAAAGCAGCAAAAAAGTAGGAAGCTTTCAACAAATCACAAAGTGAGAAAAGGCAGCACCTTCTCATCTGTGAGGTTGCCATCTGGGGAAAATTTTTATCCTGTTCCTTTGCCTTTCTTTAAGGCAACAAAAGATTTTGAAACGCTGACTGAAAAAGCAAACAGACAATAATCACCCCCCGGGAAAATGTAAGCAATGCTTGCAGAAGCACTGCCCAGGACTCTCCCTGCTGAGGGAGGTTTCCAAAGGTGAGGGACCAGTTTCTGGGGAAGGGAGATATGCTACGGGGCAGCTCTGGGGTATTTCTAGGATAGTGCAATTTGTGTTCCTGAGCGGTGCCTGAATGCACAAAATGGCCCTTTTTTCACAAGTTGTTCTGCATATCACTGTAAGGTATTCCTTCTGATAGTTTGGTCTGAAACCGTGAGCTGAAGTTTAGCTCAATGCCTTTGTTCTTCTTTAAATAAACGCTGCAGGGAAAGAGGAAGAAGCAAGGCAGGGCACTGCATGTCTAGGATATAGTAGTAGATCCTGTCCTCTGCAGTGACAAAACGGTCCCAGTAAGAAGAAGAAAGTGGAAATGAAAGTTAATCAGCAGTGAGGTGCCTTTTGCGTGTGTACATGTGTGTTTTAAACACTGTTTTGTAAGCCTTCTTACCAGTAGGTCTAAAATAGAGCAAATCAA